>JADBJO010034356.1:0-13541 GCA_016801955.1 Conus betulinus
AAAAGAATCATTAACATTTTATTGCTATTGTATCATGTACCTAGACAAGATTCCCGTGGTGTGTTCTTTGAATTGCAGAAACAGCCCATACTAAAATGGGCTTACAGAAATAATCCAACATCATAACCAATGAAAACTGAATAAATAAATAACTATATCACATAAAACATACAGTTACTGTTAAGTGTGAGATTTACGTCCTATCGGCCTGAGGCCCTTAAGGACAAGGTTCCTGCAGACATATGTCTACATAAAACATACAGCATCATATGCCAATACAATAGAAACATGTAATTGAAAAAAAAGGCATTCATAAGAAATCATTTCTGGAAAAGCCTTTTCTTTCTACGACCAACATATCAACTATTGTTAACATATGGATCTCTTCTAAATCATCCTCTAGAATATTCTGATTTTAATGGGTAAATAAATCCACAGAGAGTATTCAAGACATTTGGGACACAGAAGAGAAATGAAAATGTAAGAAAAAGGGAGACAAAAAGTCAGTTATGTCCTAGAGCTCTATCTGTCCTCTATGTCATATTTTCCCTGCTCTCTTTTTATCATGACTGTCTCTCTCTGTCTGTCTGTCTGTCTGTCTGTCTGTGTCTGTCTCTCTCTCTCTCTCTCTCTCTCTCTCTCTCTCTCTCTCTCTCTCTCTCTCTCTCTCTCTCTCTCTCTCTCTGCTTTCGTGTGTTTGTGTGAGTGACACGCACGCCCGTGGAATGTGTGTGTGTGTGAAATCCTCTTCATCAGAGCAAAGTCTGCACAGGCAGGAATTCAGACCCTGGAATGTTGTGTTATGTGGAGGGGTGATGGTACTGTGTGTAGTCTAGGTATCAATACACATTAGTGGGTTTATAGAAGACTGCCGTTTTGAGCAGTCCATCACTCAGGGAAGTGGAGATGTCCAGGAAATTGACAGACAAGGAAATAGTATATGGAAATGTGATGGATGGATGGAGGGCCTGAACAAACTGATGAAGTTGCAGAGGAATTGTTCTGGCATGGCTAGGGCTCCTGGCCTCTTGTAGAGCTGTGGTGTGAGGCCTGTATTGGAAGTTAGTCAGCGGTGTTCCAGGTGTGCCATGAAAAACAGGCACAGCGTGCAACACCACTGATATGCCAGAACACTGACATGTGAGAACATGTGGTTGGTGAATTCAAGGGTTCTGATGGTGAGGCTTTATTCTGGAAGCTTTGTCAGTGGGGGTTGTCGGTAAGGTGGCTGATTGTTAAGAAAGAGAGTAAGGACTTTCAGTCAGTCAGCATGGCAGATAATAGTTTAAAAGGTAGACAGCATCCTGTTATCAAAGCAGGTATAAGAACAGAGCTTGAGAAGGAGGACTTCTGCAATACAAGAACGTGCCCACGTCCACCACCTTTGCAACATTACGGGGCAGATGTTTGGCACGTGCCTATGTTCACACCACAGGTGCTTTGGGCCCTGCTCTTAAAATGACCCACTGAATGGTGGTGGTATAGAGCATACGTGGAACAGGTCGGACTCTGGTCTACCAGAATCCCGCCTTCCTCTGAACCCCACCCCCCCCCCCCCTCCCCCACCGCACCCAAAAAAAAAAAAAAAAAAAAAAGAAAAAGAAAAAAAAGTGGTCACAAAATATGCAGGAAAACGTGGTCTTCCATTTAAAATCATAAGCAGCATTATCAAAATCTGAAATTAATGAAGAAAAGAAAAAAAAAAAAACTCTCATTGAAGGGAGATAATCATATCCACAAATATTTCCTGTGCAAGAAACGTCAGTATGTTTTCCCATCTCCGTCCATGATAAATAAGCTCCTCTACCATCCTATTGTCTCATATCTCCAGGAGCACCCTGCTTTCACCTCTGTCTGTCTGTCTGTCTGTCTGTCTGTCTGTCTGTCTCTCTGGGATATTAGTCTGTGTATCTGTTTATCTGGCAGGGATATTTGCCAGTACGAAGCACCTTGCTTATGTCTGATAGTTCAGTTCGTTTTTAGTTCATTGTTTTTAGTTCATTCTGGATCAGCCATCGGTTACATTGAATTTAACTGCCATACACCTGCACCTCTCTCACATGCATATTTATGTCAACAGCAAATAGCTTTACCGTGAGACAAAACTCTCATTACATGTGTGAACCATCACTCCCACACTCGTACCATCCCACTACCCCAGTATGTATCTCTCTCGTCTCCTATGGTATACAAAACAAAATTAAATGAATATAATAAAAACAGACACAACTCCCCTTTGTTATTGTATGACTAGTGCCATTGCTCTATGCTCATGGTGTACTGTGGCCATTTGTAGCTGTAGCTGTAGTTTTGAACCGAGAAGATGTTTAATTGAAATCTAAATTCCTCTATATGAATATGTCATATGTGAGAAAATGGGTAATGTGGCTAAATTATTGTTTATTTGCTGTGAATGTGTGTGACCACAAATTAATTTCTCAAATTGAGATAATAAAGTTTACTTGACTTGACTTGACTTGACTTGATATGAATAAAAGACAGTTCATTCCGCAAAGGATGCAGGGACAGGACTCATTATCACATTATAGCTGTTGAACGGCGCTAAAATTCAAGATTCGTGTGTTACTGTCAATGACACATACATTATTCAGCAAAGCTACACTCTCTACGAATTCCATAATTCCTGAATACCCTGGTTAGTTCTGCATTACAACCATGTGGTCTGAACAACATGGAAAAGTTGCAAGGTTCCATTGCTGATTGTTTTATGCTAACCACTTTTACGATGGGTAAACAGACGTAGGTCAGAAGTCATCAGAACATGAGCTCTAACTACCCACCAACTGCATGAACCTCTTTCGAATACATTAATGCTCACCGCTCACAACGTTTCGATCTTTTAGATCCGTTAATCAGCAATGGTTAACTCTAGAAATCGATGACAAACGTCATTGCCTCAATGATGTTGTTTTCATTCATAACCTAAATTCGTAATGATTCCAGATTCTCCAATTTTATCATTAACGCCATGGTCACAGAATATGCAGGAAAACTTGGTCTTTGATTTAAAGGCGTAAGGCTTATTTTCAAAATTTAAAGGATGATAACGTAAATCCCAGTCACGGGAATAAGCATAAACTACGAACACTTTCACTGAACAAAACTCAATTTCTGTCTTTGTCCCTCTTAATCGCCTACCAATGAACTCTTTCACCATCCCGTTACCTCCTCCCTCTCTACGTCCACCCCATCGTCACCCCCCCTCTCTCTCTCTCTCCTTCTCTCTCTCTCTGTCTCTGTCCTGTCTTTCTGTCTTCTCTCTCTCTCTGCTGCATCTGCATCTCTCTGTCTGTCTCTCTCTCTCTCTCTGTCTGTCTGTCCCTGTCTCTGTCTCTGTCTCTCTCTCTCTCTCTCTCTCTCTCTCTCTCTCTCTCTCTCTCTCTCTCTCTCTCTCTCTCTGAAGGGGACAGGGACTGGATGATTGCGTTTGCTGAAAATATTACAAACATCGCTAAAAGACATAATTCGAATAACCTGTATTAATCGGTTTAATTCATGAAACCATGCCCTGGCGGGGAGAGAAAGAGCACGTAACCAAATCCACCATCGTGACAGTAAATCCAGACTGACCTTCCCCTCTGATCCCAAATCACTCACTCCTTCCTTCAACATGTTGAAACTGTGCCAAATGAAAGAGACTTATTAACCGAAGCTCGTTGCTCTTGATGCTTTTTTTTTTTTCTTCCTCTTCTTCTTTTTGGTGGGGGGAAGGGGGGGGGGGAAGGTTGGGTATAGGGGGAGGGGGTCGGGGGAGGGGGGGGGGAGGGGGGTGTTGGCATTTAGGTAGACCAGAATCAAACGTTTTCTTCCATACTTCAGTTCCATTAAGCAGCACTTGCTTTGCACTATTGGTTTCAGAAAGTTGCTGCATGACTTGTAAAAACTACCGAGTTGTAAGCAGCGCCGATTTGCAGAGCGCTTACATATCGGCGGGCCAAGCGCTGCTTAGAAATCGGCGGGTGCTTTACTAATCGGCGGGTTAAGCCCCTGCCGTTTTGTAAACCGCTTTACAAAACGCCTTTCCACTCTGGAAAAGCAGAATACTTTGTCGTTTAAGCCAGCTGTCAAAAGATGAACGTGATCACGTTGGGGAAAAAAAAACCCTGTAAAGTCGGCAGTGTGTCTAGATTCAATGTCAGTGATTCCATTGGTCAAAAGGTCAGCTTGACCAATCAGATTCACTGCGCGAAGCGCAGTATTTCTTTTAGTAATTGTAACAATAACTTTATTGTCACAAACACGAATAGAAATTTGTTCTGCTTCCCCGGGGCGGGGGGAGAAGCGCGTCATTACAGTGCAGCGCCACCAAGGAAATAGGGAGTTACCAAGGACACAACTCCGAGCGCACCAGTGGGAATCGAACCCAAGACCTCCAGATTGAAAGTCCAACGCCTTTCGAGTTTACACCACTGCACCTCCCGTAGTAGCGGGCTTTAAACACAACATATTGAAGTAGATATTCCAGGAGTTCACGTCATCTCTGCCTGTTGTATAAGCGCTCTACAAATCAGCGCTGCTTAACAAATCAGCGGTTTTACAAGTCATGCAATGTGCGGGTTTCAAGGGTGCAACAAAAAACTTTTCTTTGGGTCGTGTGTATGTGTGTTGTTCTATGACTGAAATATAAGCTCTTCTGGTGTAACACTATAACAGTTACCCAGCCACAAAATACTGCAGGTTGTCCATGTATCTCAAACGTTACCAATCCTGTTACCAAACATAGCCAATTCCACAGCATAAAGAGCAATGTACGGACAAGTGCCATGTGACCTCTGCATTCTAAATGAATCATTGACATCTTATTGCTATTGTATCGTTTACTTAGACAGTTTCCTGTGGTGTGTTTTAAAATGGGCTTACAGAAATAATCCACAACCCAACTCGTGAAAACCAAATAAATAAATAAATAGATCACATAAAACATTCAGCCTTCATATGCCAATACAATGGAAACATGTTATTGAAGAAAACAGGCATTAAGAAATCATTTCTGGAAAAGCCTTTTCTTTCTATGACCAAACCAAATCAACTATTCTAAACATATGGATCTCTTCTAAATCATCCACTAGAATATTCTGATTTCAATAGGTAATAAATCCACAGAGAGCATTCAAGACATTTGGGAGAAATGAAAATGTAAGAAAAAGGGAGATAAAAAGTCAGTTATGTCCTAGAGCTCTTTCTGTCCTCTATGTCATATTTTCCCCTTCTCTTTTTTATCATGACGGTCTGTCTGCCTCTGTCTGTCTGTCTGTCTGTCTGTCTCTATTTCTCTCTCTCTCTGTGCTTTCGTGTGTTTGTGTGAGTGACACGCACGCCCGTGGAATGGGTGTGTGTGTGTGTGTGTGTGTGTGTGTGTGTGTGTGTGTGTGTGTGTGTGTGTGTGTGTGAAATCCTCTTCATCAGAGCAAAATCTGCATAGGCAGGAACTGAGACCCTGGAATATTGTGTTATGTGGAAGGGTGATGGTACTATGTGTAGTCTAGGTATCAATACACATTAGTGGGTTTATAGAAGACTGACGTTTTGAGCTGTCCATCACTCAGGGAAGTGGAGATGTCCAGGAAATTAACAGACAAGGAAATAGTGTATGGAAATATCATGGATAGATGGAGGGCCTGAACAAACCTAATGAAGTTGCAGAGGACTTGTTCTGGCATGGCTAGAGCTCCTGGCCTCTTGTAGAGCTGTGGTGTGAGGCCTGCATGGGAAGTTAGTCAGCGGTGTTCCAGGTGTCCCATGAAAAGGCAGGCACAGTATGCAACACCACTGATATGCCAGAAAACTGACATGTGAGAACATGTGGTTGGTGAATTCAAAGGTTCTGATGGTGAGGCCTTATTCTGGAAGCTTTGTAAGGGGGGTTGTTGGTAATGCGGCTGATCGTTAAGAAAGAAAGAAAGAGCTTTCAGTCTGTTAGCATGGCAGATAGTAGTAGTGTAAAAGGTAGACAGCATCCTGTTATCAAAGCAGGTATTGGCAATTTGGCAATTCAATGATATGCCCATGTCCACCACTTTTGCAACATTACGGGACTGATGTTTGGCCCTTCCCTATTTTCACACTCCATGAGTGTTTTGGACACTGCCCTTGAAATGACCTGCTGGGTGGTGAATATGAAATGATCGGGCAACAGTTGTGGCTAAGGTCTCCCGGGATCCCTGCCCCAACCCCCACCCCCAACACAATTTGAAAAAGAAAGAAATCAAGAGCATTGAGTTTTGATTAATACGTCTCTTTCGCTTGGCATGGTTTCGACATTTTTGAAGGAGTGATTGAGGATTGGCGGAGAAGGTCAGCCTGGATTTTTCCATCAGGACGGTTGATTTGATTTGGTTACGTGTCCTTTTCTCCCCCTACCGGGACATGATTTCGGGAGTTGAAATGATTGATACAGAACGTACAAATTGTGTCTTTTGGCGATGTTTGTAATACTTTCAGCAATGGTAATCACTCAAGTCCCAGATCCCTGAGAAGTCTGAGCTCTCTTGATCCAAATACACATGAGAAAAGGCTGCAGGTGAAAACTCACTGAATTCTCCATAGAACATTTTCACCTTTTATACGGTTGAAAGTAACATGATGCATGTGGATTTATAAATAAGTCATTCGACATTGCTAGAATGTAAACAATACAGAGAGAGAGAGAGAGAGAGAGAGAGAGAGATGGAGAGAGAGCGAGAGAGAGAGAGAGAGAGAGACAGACAGACAGACAGAGAGAGGAGAGACAGAGACAGAGAGAGATGGCAGAGACAGAGAGAGAGAGGGATGGAGAGAGACAGAGACAGAGATAAAGAGAGAGAAACAGTGACAGACAGGCAAACAGACAGACAGACAGACAGACAGGCAGTGCAACATACACATGGATAGATAGATAGATAGATAGATAGATAGATAGATAGATAGATAGATAGATAGATAGATAGATAGATAGACAGATAGACAAAGAGACAAAGAGTGACGTTGACAATGACAGTTTCTTTTGGAAAATGTCATTTTTTAGCCATTATACCAAAGGCTATGACATGGCTTCTTCAGAGAGAGAGAGAGAGAGAGAGAGAGAGAGAGAGAGAGAGAGAGAGAGAGAGAGAGAGAGAGAGAGAGAGAGAGAGAGAGAGAGAACAAAGGAACGAAATGTGTTTAATGAGGGAAAAGAATAAGCACATGGCAGGCTTGTTTACATCTTGCCCTCAAAAATGAAAAAGAAACGTTTCAAAAACACAAAAGCCACGCTCCACACCGCAACCATTAACCAAACACCCTTTCCAAGCACTCTACACACCAAATGATAATGATGGCAAAAACCCAATGATAATAGTAATAGCAATAGTAATGAATGACAATGATTAAAACTAATAACATTACAATTCAAATATATACGACATGTGCACATACATACATATGCCTTGTCAAACATTATATCTATCAAATAGCACGATCTGAAAAAGATAGAAATACAGAACACATTATAATCACAAACAGAAATCAATATGATAGTAATTCAGTATTAAAACCAAGAAGAGACAGAGACAAAGAAAATTGGAGAGAGGGGAAGGGGGATGATGAAAAACAGGGGTAGAAAAGCTGAAGTGGAGAGATGTGAGAAAGATGGTGTGGAGGGAGTTTGATTTGGTGGATGTATTCTATAAAGCCAATACAGAAACACAGCGACAGAAACTGCTTATCTTTATGCTACAACATTATACAACACAGTACAATGCAACACATTACAATATAACACAAGTGTCAAAATGGAGTGACTGAGGGTGGAAAATGAAGCAAAATCTTGAAAGAGATAGGGTTATTTACCGCCAAAGACATAGACAAACAAACAAAGTGCCTTGTCCCTGTATTTTGTTTGTCTGTATCCTTGGCGGTAAATAACCCTCTGTTTTTTTGTTTTTTTTCTAAATAATACAAAATAATACAATGCAAGACAAGACAAGAAAAAATATGATGTTTCCTTTTCACCATTTGGAGAATAAGGAGGATAATAACAACAGGCAAACAGTCATAACGACTAGCAGATTTAAACAGGTCACTCAGCTAGGAATAGCACTTACTTGGAACTTTCCACAGACCTCCGTCTGTCTTCTTCAGCGTGGTGTTGCTACTGAGTGAACTGGAGTTCAGTGCACACGACCACAGGTCGAACCCTGGTCATGTGACTGAACAATGAGGGTGTTGTACACCGATGGCAAGGTGTGTCTGCCCGGACCCGGTTGAGTGTGGGTTGTTGGCTGCAATATGTATAGCCTCCTTCACCCCCACGCTGAAACCATCTATTGTCAGGGTCGAGGACGCTGATGTTCTCGTTATCGAACTGATGTTGCTGGGCATGTAGGTGGGCGCCTACTGGTGATGATTCCCTTTTGTGTTCTGTCAAGCGTGTTAAAATGTTTCTCTCGGTTTCCCCGACATAGTTCTCTTCACAGTCAAGACAGTCTGTTTGGTAGATCACTCCAGACTTGTCCAGTTTGTCAGTTTGGTTCTTGGGGGCGAGAAACTGGCTGTGGATGGTGTTGATAGGTTTGGGATGTACGGAGACGCCGGTTTTTCTGATCTTCCTGCTCAAGGTTTCAGTCACAGTGCGGGCATAGGGGATGGTGCCATGTCCTTTACGCCTGGTTTGGTCTTGTTTGTGGTAGGATGCGGTGTGATCTTCTTGCTAGCCGGGACGTTTCACGCCCACTTCTCATAGCCTGATATGGTGAGAACCAGTTTGAGGAGTTCCATTTCCTGGTCTTTGGCATCCTGAATAGAGCAGATGGTGTTGGCCCAATGGGTGAGGGTGTGTATCACTCTGAGTTTGTGTTCCAGTGGCTGGTGGCTTTTTGAACTGTAGGCACTGGTCAGTGTGGGTAGGTTTGTGGTACACACTGAAGGATAGGCTGTCCTTTGTCCGTGTATTGAGTGTGTCTAGCATGGCAATCGAGGTGTTATCCTCCATCTTATGAGTGAATTTGATAGCAGGGTGTTGACTGTTCAAATGGTTAGCGAAGTCTTCCACCAGCTCCTTCTTGAGGATGGTCAAAGTGTCGTCCACATAGAAGCCCCAATAGCGTGGAGGAGAATGGTAAGACGCCAGGAGTGTGTGTGTGTGTGTGTGTGTGTGTGTGTGTGTGTGTGTGTGTGTGTGTGTGTGTGTGTGTGTGTATGTATGTGTGTGTGTGTGTGTGTGTGTGTGTGTGTGTGTGTGTGTGTGTGTGTGTGCGTGTGTGTGTGGTGTGTGTGTGTGTGTGCGTGTGTGTGTGTGTGTGTGTGTGTGTGTGTGTGTGTGTGTGTGTGTGTGTGTGTGTGTGTGTGCGTGCGTATATGCGTTTCATAACACGCCAGTTTGAAGAGAACACACCGTCAATATATTCCAGGGCAAGCAGTCATCACCGTGAATTTGAAAAAATATGAAATGACACAAAATGAGCAACTATACGATCCGCAGTTTTGACAATGTAACGACTATATTTCTGTGTGTTGACCAGGAGAACATTACATCCAGAAATAAAAGATTGATCAACTTGCCATGCTTAATTTGATATACTTTGATAAAATCACAGTCTAGAGCACTACTTAACAAGTTACAAACGTTAAACATCGAGGCATTTTGAGATACCAATTGGGCAGAAATCGATGACGTAAAGCTGCACATTTTGAGGAGTTTACAATAGAATTCATCACTAAACTCGTTCATATCACAGTCACTACAAATTCTGTCTTGTCTTGACATTCCATGTTGTCTATTTTATTCTAAACATGCCATCAAATGAGTGGAATTTCATCCATGCTGTGTACTGATCGGAGAGTTGTTGTACAAAGTGTTCTCTACAAAATTCAGATTTCAAATAGCCACACATAAAGCAATTACTACTTCTTTTGAGATAGCCTTACAAATTTGGAGTTGATACATTCTTCGGTCTGGTTGACATGTTTCTAATCAAAGCAGCAAAATTTTCGAAACTCTATAAATCCATACATTCATTACCAGTTTCCGTTCACATTTCTATAGCGCCTAACAACCTTGATGTCATAGCCGGGATAACAACAGTGTTACAAAGAAGGCTTCAAAATCTGCATGATGAGTTTCAATGTTACGGACCATTCTGACCTAAATACACATAAAAGAGCTGTACTCCACACTTCTTTCAATATCACCTTTCAGACCTGACCTGAGGGTTACAAATACATTTTGTGTTGGTCATGGATGTGGGCAATGCTCTTGCATAATCAAATACCATCGTCTGGATAATCTCAGCAGTGTGGCTCTAATCCTCCCAACAGTACTGTCTCCTCTGGAGGAGAACTGCCCAGGCCTGAAACGTTCTTGATAAAGGCCTCTCATACAATCTCTTTGGCTAGGGCTCCTGACCTCTTGTAGAGCTGTGGTGTGAGGCCTGTATGGGAAGTTAGTCAGCGGTGTTCCAGGTGTGCCATGAAAAGGCAGGCACAGCGTGCAACACCACTGATATGCCAGAACACTGACATGTGAGAACATGTGGTTGGTGAATTCAAGGGTTCTGATGGTGAGGCCTTATTCTGGAAGCTTTGTAAGTGGGTGTTGTTGGTAAGGCGGCTGATTGTTAAGAAGGAAAGTTAAGGCTTCAAGTCAGTCAGCATGGCAGATAGTAGTGTAAAAGATAGACAGCATCCTGTTGAAAAGCAGAGAAGAGAGAGAGAGGAGGAGCATCCTGTTGAAAAGAGAGAGAGAGAGAGAGAGAGAGAGAGAGAGAGAGAGAGAGAGAGAGAGAACTATCAGTTAAAAGAGGAGGAAGAAAGAAAGTTGTTCAAGACAATATGTGTGTGTGTGTGTGTGTGTGTGTGTGTGTGTGTAGAGTGTGTGAGAGAGAGAGAGAGAGAGAGAGAGAGAGAGAGAGAGAGAGTAGTGCTGAAAACCTTCTATTGCCTTTAGAAAACTGAGGGCAGTGGAGGGAAACATAGAGAACATGAAGTCTCGATCATGATGATGCAATCGCGGATTGCAAAGGGTGTGGCATTTGTTGCGATCCCATTGGTGGTGTTGTGATTTTTTTTGTTTTGTTTGTTTGCTTGTTTGTTTCTTGATCCTTCGCAAGGAATCTTGATTTTACAATGATAAGCAGATAAGGGATAATAACATACACATACCTGCTGACGGTAATCATATTTTCATTAAACTGATTTTCCTTTAAGAGTCAGACAGATATCTTTACTTAGTAGAAGTAACTATGAAATGCTAAACTGCATTGTTCCACCTGTTCACCAAGTACAACTTGCAAAGGTTCTTAAAGCCATACATTTATCACTGTTTCTTTCTTTGGAGTCATTCAACAAGATGCCAGATATTTCGTTCTTGTGAGTGTCTGTAAAGCTTCTATGATACTATGACTAAAAACACAAAAACACAAAGAAGCAAGATAGATAAGAACTAGATAGATGGATAGAAATAAAAAGACGCAAAGGCTGCCTTGCAAAGTATGTAAAGCACATAGCCTCTAAAAGTATTCTTTTTTTTGCATTAGAAATGGGTCAGAAACAGATCAAAATCCAAGCAATGCGCTAGACATTAGAAAGTGCAAGAGCGCAATGCAATGATCCATTTGTATTCATCTTATCCTTAGTATGTAGTACAAAAATGAGTTTTTTTTAAATGTTGAATAAAAAAAAAAAATCAGTCTTCACTTTGATGGTCTTCATAAACATGTTTCCAAAGATCCTGAAATATTTAACGCACCTCAGACAATATTCTCATAAAATATCATATGATATCACAGAGGTACTCATTCATTTACAAAGAAAAACCACAGCAGTTATTTATACCAAAAATGGGGAGATAGGATACATCAATCCCAAAACTTCCTCTTTTCGTTTGAGCCTGACAGCGTTGTGTGTGTGTTGGGGGAGGGGGGGAGGGGGGGGGGGCTGATCTTTGTCATGCGGTCACTAACGTGGGGGAGAGTGTGGCCTCCTTTGGAGCAGACAGTGTTGCATGCTTCTTCCCCTTCCTGCTGCCCGGTGCTTCCAGGGGGCGCTTCCCGGGGGATCCTGTCACCACTTCCCCTTCCTCACTATTCCGCCACGCCCCCGTTTCCTCCCTGCCCATGTCCGCTGCTTCCCCCGCCTTTTTTTTTTCTCTTTCTTTCTGTATTTTTAGGCGTGATGCACACTCACACTCACACATTCATTTTCAATTATTCTTATTCAAGCATCCTGTCACACCTCTCTGCGTGTTCATGCACTTACTCATGCGCTCAGGTACGCATTCAGTCGCACAGGCATCAGCCATCATTATCAGGGTTCCTATAAGTACGTTTTACTACCGCTGCTACTACTGCTACTACTACTACTACTACTACTACTACTACTACTACTACTACTACTATACCATATTCCATGATGCAGAAGCACAGGGATGTTCACTACCCATGCATACACCTGCAACGACCTTCGCTTCCCGCAGACACACACACACACACACACACACACACACACACACACACACACACACACACACACACACACATCTTGTTCGATTCTCTTGCCGTTCATGACGCCACACCACCACACAAGTTTGACGCGACTCCGACTTTCCGTTCAGAAGATATCCTTGGCACAGTCGGAAAAAAGAGGTCATACCCCTTGACCTTGAATATTGTTGTTCGGATCTTTTGCCATTCATGTGGTACAACCCACCACACAAAATTTGAAGAGACTACGACCTTGATCGGTTTACAATATCTGGATGCACCATAAGCCAAATCACCTCCATGTAAGTTTCAACATCCTATGTTTCCCAGTGCTCGAGATATGGCTAAAAATAGGTTTTCAGTTTTCAAAGTCATCCGCCAAGGTCATGGCATTGACCTTGAAATATTTGTTTGGAATACCTTCCAACTAAGCTGGCACAACATCATAAAAATTTGAATTGCTTCTGTCTCCCTGTTCAGAATACATGATTGCAAGACAAATTTCCCCATCCCTCAAATTTTTAGGGGCCAGCTATCTTCTCCACGACCTTGACCTTGACCCAGATTGGCCTATAAAGGTCGTACGTCAAGGTCATGACCTTCTTGTTCGGATCTCTTGCCATTCTTGCGCCACACCAGCACACCAAGTTTGACGCGACTCCGACTTTCCGTTCGAAAGATATCCTTGCGACACACACACACACACAACACACACACACACACACACACACACACAACCCAGAACGCGGCGAATGCATACTTCTTTGCCAGTCGAACTGGGCAAAGAACAATTAAAACATATATCGGGACAAAACGGCCGCTTACTTAAGCCGGCCGTTTTGTCCAACCAGGGCCGTTTTGTCCGACAAAAGATCGAAAGTCGGACAAAAGCAGCCGGTTTTTAGCCGCTTTTGTCCGAGGTTTGGGCAAAACGGCCAGGTCGCGGACAAAACGGCCGGCTACAAAGGCTAACGCCGTGACTGATTATGATAAATTTCCTCCCAGCATAACACAGACATCCGGCCTGAGGTCAGGTTGTGTCCGTTTCTCTCCTTACACACTCAAAGTGACTGCACACATGCA
>JADBJO010034357.1:7500-13541 GCA_016801955.1 Conus betulinus
CTTCATGTTTTCCCTCTTCCCTCCTTTTCTGTTTGCTCTACTAAGTAAAGAAACAGTTTATAAAAGTAACTCAAACGGTTAATAAATGCAGCTGTCAGTATGGCAGTGACTGGTTAGCAGACATACTTCAATAACGGCACGTTCTGCGCACGTGCGTGTAATTGAGGCAGAACAGAGGGGAAATACGACATGAACACACGTGACTTGTTTATTTATTGATAACGCTGACCTAACGCATTGCCTGCGTGCTGCTGCTGGCATGTTTGATGCAAAGACCACGTTTTGCCGCAGGTAGATAGCACACTTTTAGGATTCCTCTGTGACGAAAGACAGAAGGGGAGAGAGCGGGGGAGTGGGGTGGGGGTGGCAAGAGAGGGTTGAGTGGTTGAGTGGTGTGCGGGAGGGTTGAGTGGTGTGCGGGAGGGTTGAGTGGTGTGTGGGAGGGTTGAGTGGTGTGCGGGAGGGTTGAGTGGTGTGTGTGGGAGGGTTGAGTGGTGTGTGGGAGGGTTGAGTGGTGTGCGGGAGGGTTGAGTGGGTGTGTGTGGGAGGGTTGAGTGGTGTGTGGGAGGGGTTGAGTGGTGTGTGTGGGAGGGTTGCATGGGTGTGTGTGGGAGGGTTGCGTGGTGTGTGTGGGAGGGGTTGCATGGTGTGTGTGGGAGGGTTGAGTGGTGTGTGTGGGAGGGTTGACAGGTGTGTGGGAGGGTTGCGTGGTGTGTGCGGGAGGGTTGAGTGGTGTGCGGGAGGGTTGAGTGGTGTGCGGGGGTTGGTTGGGTGGTGGTGTGGGAGGGTTGAGTGGTGTGCGGGAGGGTTGAGTGGTGTGCGGGAGGGGCTGAGCGCTGTATTGGAAGTTTGAGCGCTGTATGGGATGTTGAGTGCTGTATGGGAGGGCTGAGTGCTGTATGGGATGGTTGAGTGGTGTAGGGGGGGAAGGTTGGGAGGGTTGAGTGGTGTATGGGAGGGTTGAGTGGTGTATGGGAGGGTTGAGTGGTGTGTGGGGGGGTTGAGTGGTGTGTGGGAGGGTTGAGTGGTGTAGGGGGGAGGTTGAGTGGTGTATGGGAGGGTTGAGTGGTGTATGAGAGGGTTGAGTGCTGTATGGGAGGGTTGAGTGGTGTAGGGGGGGAGGTGAGTGTGGTGTATGGGAGGGTTGAGTGGTGTATGGGAGGGGTTGAGTGGTGTAGTAAAATTTTGTGAAAGTAAAAAAAAAAAAAAAGAGATGGAAGCGCGATTGTTCTGCACTAGCATAAAAACTGTTTGCCTGATGGACAAGGAGAGAGAGAGAGACAGAGACAGAGACAGACAGAGAGAAAGAGAGAGAGTTTCCACCTGCCCGCCAGATGTACGGACAATCCGGACGGGTGGGTATTTGATTTATGTACTTGTTCTGGTGGAACGGGGCAGTGTTCGATAGGCCTCCTTTTGCTACCTTCCTGGGATGCTTTTCCCCGTCAGTCATATCAGCCGTGGTGGTTGTAGATGCTGGATCTCAGTGTCATGAACTGTAGCAAATCACTGGTACTTCAGCGTTTTTCAATGCGCAGTACATATTCAAGAAACGACTATTAAGGAACTATGACACTGGTTGCAGTTTGAGAAATGATGGGAGTCGTATATATGCATTTATCATTACAGATTATAGGGAGGAAAATTTTAATACAGTATCACACACTACTTCATACAATCAAAATGTGTACGTGCACATTGACGTGGACTGGCTATACTTTTCACTGCGCGTTCCCGGAATGTTATCACTGGACAGATTATGTCATTTAAGATGGCACCGACATCTTCCCTGGTGTCAGCTTAATTTATTTTGGTTTCCCTTTTTTTTTCCTGTTCGTTCGAACTCGCGCGCGCGCCTCTGTGTGTGTGTGTGTGTGTGTGTGTGTGTGTGTGTGTGTGTGTGTGTGTGTGTGTATGCGTGCGTGCGTGCGTGCGTGTGTGTGGGGGTGGGTGGGGGGTGGGTGGTGGATCGATGGATGGGTGGTGGGTGTGTGCTGTTAACTTTTTTTTTGGGGGGATAGATGGTATGTTGATGTGGTACTGTGGTATGTGGATAGAAAAAAAGTGTATTTTCTGTAATTCATATTGTGTGAAGAAAAATAGGGACAAGTGCTGAACTCCCTCCCCCCTCCCCCCTTCCCCCAACACACACACGCACGCACACACACACACACACACACACACACACACACACACACACACACACACACCACCACACAGGTACTCAGATCTGGCTTGCGTTAAAAAACGCCAGTGCAGCAGAACCATTGGCCAGGCCAAGCGCACGATCCCCGTCACGGTGAAAACTGTGAAGGATTTCAGTCATGTCCTTCCTACCTAACGCTTCGGGGCTATCTCTCGGTCGTAATTAGGAACGAAAGAAAAGTCGCTTTTTTCAACGCAGTCATGGAATCATTGACCACAGGATAAGTGTCCTTCAAAAAATGGCAGCTAACCGGGATGCACGAATTCTTGAAACTATTCCGGAGATACCAGTAGGAAAAGCACACGAAAACTGCGCGAGAACGCCGCGAGATCAGACGAGACTAGACGAGACCCTCTCATTGCCGATCCGATGGAGCTGTCGCACTGACTCGTGCGAATGGACAGTCGTATCCCGCGATCTTTGCACGTAGCTTTGGGCATGGAATAGGCCTACGACTACAAGCTGACTTCTGTTCGCCAGCCCATATATAGCTCTGCAGCTGCATCTTCACGCAGTTAGTAGCTTTACACAAAATTGTCACTCCTCCGCTCTTCTAGTGACACTCGTGTCATTTGCATGACACACAGACGACATGCACACGCAAACACAAAGACATAGACACACAGGCACAGACATACAGATAGACAGACAGACAGACAGACACACACACCCACACCCCACACACACATACACACACACACACACACACACACACACACACACACACACACACACACACACACACACACACACGCTGTTTCTATGTATTAGTACTTGCAGTAAACAAACTATGTGTAAAATGGTACGCAGTATGTTTTCTAATGCATCGCAGGTTTGAAAACTGTAACAATAATTATGATCTTTGTGGCTTTGCTTTTGTGCAATTTTCCCTATCACTTTAATATCAGAATATTATGTCTATTATCATAACCCCCCCCCCCCCCCCCCCCCCTCCTTCTGAGGGGCAATGGCCTAAGAGAATAAAGACCTGAATCTGAATCTCTCTCTGTCTGTTTCTGTTTCTCTGTCTCTGCCTGTCTCTCTGTCTCTGTATCTCTGTGTCAGTCGTCAGTCTCTCTGTCTGTCTGTCTCTCTGTCTCTCCTATCTGTGTGTGTGTGTGTGTGTGTGTGTGTGTGTGTGTGTGTGTGTGTGTGTGTGCGTGTGTACGCGGTGATAATAGTGATGAATATGATTATGATTTGCATACGAACTCAAATTCCTGATTATTTTGGAAGTCAAGTAGGTGACAAAACAGAAATAATAATAGTAATACTACTACTACTACTACTACTACTACTACTACTACTAAAAATGAAACAAAGGGAGAAGGAATCAAACTACAGACCGATCTTCCCCGCGTTTTTTCCCTGATTCCCCACTTCCCTTACTTCCTTCATTCTACACTGCAACCAGCTACAAATCCAACCAGCTACAAATCTCACGAGGTAAAAAAAAACAACAACAAAAATCCCCCAAACCCAGTGGCTACCAGTTTCAGGGAGAAGAACAGAACGCAAACTCGCCTAAAGTCACGTGCAACGGGCTGACAAGTGTCTGTGCCGCGACATATCTGTGGGAACCATTCATAGACCACTCTCTACTCGTCCTCTTACGCTCGTCATCTGACTTAACGTGTGCTAAAAAAAAAAAAAATACGGCAGTGTTTGAGATCCATCTCAGAAGAAGATGCATTCCTACCGTTTTCTGGTGGATAATTGTACCTCAAGGGAGAATGTTTAGGGGTATAGATGAGTATTTTTTTCCCTCCTCCACATACCGATGCTTCACCCTCATGCAATCTGTCACTTTCAGACGAGTCTGACTTTGTAACACGCTGGGAGCTTTCGTACTCAAAAGAGGAGCGAATTTTCAAGGTATTAGACACATCATTTGGGGAGCGAAGGAGCTTTCGTACTCAAAGGGAGCGAACTTTGAAGGTGTTAGACACATCATTTGGGGAGCGAAGGAGCTTTCGTACTCAAAGGGAGCGAACTTTGAAGGTGTTAGACACATCATTTGGGCAGCGAAGGAACTTTCGTACTCAAAGGGAGCGAACTTTGAAGGTGTTAGACACATCATTTGGGGAGCGAAGGAGCTTTCGTACTCAAAGGGAGCGAACTTTGAAGGCGTTAGACACATCATTTGGGGAGCGAAGGAACTCAAGCGTCGAGCGAATGCGTGTGCTCTTTAATGACTCCGTTGGTCAGGGTTGGGAGGAAGGGGAGATTTCCTGGGAGTCTGGACTGCCTCCTCCCCCCCTCCCGCCTATTACCTGGCTGAGAAAAAAAAAATCGTATTTACCTTGTGAAGGACCCCACAACAACTTTGGACTCCCCCCTGCTTCCCCCCCCCCCCCCCTCCTCAGCCCGTTTCTGGCACATCACCCAACCCCCAGCTGTCCTATCCTGTCCACGGTTTTTGTTCAGAAAAATGGTGAAGGTATTTATGTGTAATATTGGTCGAATTACGGGGAAAGGGTCCCCACCTTTCCTCCCACTTGTTAAAACCTAAACAAATGACGCGAGGGAAGACCACACACCCCACCCTCTTTCCCGCTTTTACATTTTTTTTAGGTGTCCCCCCCCCCCCCCCCCCCCACACACACACACACACATGTCGACCGCCTTCTCCTTCCCGGCTTTCACAAAATGTTTGGTAGAGAGAGAGAACCCCCTTCGTCTTCCCCTCTCCCTTCCCTCTTCCCCTCTTCTTGCCTCCTCCCGGCTTCTACAAACTGCAACTGATCTGGCTATATGGCAGTTTTTGTCACTTGTGACAGAAAAAAAACAAACCCAGTTCAAGTCTTGCGAGTCTGATGAAGCTGATGAAATTTGATTCTAAACAAACACACAGGCCCACTACCACCTCCACCGTCAGCTAACGATCAGCGCGCAAGAAATGACACAGCGTGCAGAATTATGTTTTTAAACCCCCTTTTCACGATGTCTCCTCACATCATTTTGAGCTTCAAAGGGTGCTGCTATAGCCCCATTTTCACGTGATCTGAAACGGCTTGTGAATTCTGCCTCCTGGCGGTGTCAGTTTTGTTAAGGGGGCGTTACTGCGTTCAGACTAAATACGCCTGCCACCACGTCTGCGAAGCTGTTGGGCTACCATGCAAGAAGGGTGAAATAGAGAATGAGAGAAATAAAGGTGTGGATGAATAGATGAGGACGGAGCTGCGAAGAGCGGCTAAGAGGCGACGAGACTAAACGGTTGTCAGACCTATGTTAATCCCAACGCACTGGTCAGGCTTCTCGGTCTGTCTGTCTGTCTGTCTGTCTGTCGTGTGTGTATGCGTGTGCGTGTGTGTGTGTGTGTGCGTGTGCGTGTGTGTGTGGTGTGTGTGTGTGAGAGAGAGAGAGAGGGAGAGAGAGAGAGTGTGCGTGTGTATGCGTGCTCACTGGCTCTTGCATATGTTTGTGTTTTCCATAGATATTTAAGGGACTTGCTCTGCGGTTTCTAGCACACATGATCGGTAGTTTGTCTTACACTTGAATCGTACAGTACATGTACGTTTGTGAAGATTTTGCGTCACTGACAACTTGTGATAATGTACGCTTACGTGCGTGCGTGCGTGAGCGTGTGTGTGTGTGTGTGTGTGTGTGTGTGTGTGTGTGTGTGTGTGTGTGTGTGTGTGTGCTTCTCAGCGAAGGGAAGGTGGGGGGTAGAGTGGAGGAGGGATTTGCAGTTTTGTATCTCTTCCTCACTCCGTTCCCCTCCCTGCCCCCCCCCACTCTCTCTCTCTCTCATCTCTCTACTCTCCACTGTATCTGGTACTTCACACAAGCGAAGCATCGCTGCGTGGGCCGCCGCGCGCGCGTACACAACACC
>JADBJO010034358.1:0-2500 GCA_016801955.1 Conus betulinus
GAGAACTAAAGCTTGACCTGACGACATTCATTTATGAAAAAAACATTTACTTTGTTCCCCTCATCCACCCCTCAAGCCAACATAATGTCAGTTAGGCAGCAATCATCTACCACTAGTGCAATATCGAAGGCTTACCACCCTCTAAGTCTACACAATCTGCGACAATTTCTAAAGAGCAAGCTTTTCTGATAATATTAGATATTATATATAAGATACTCCTAATATAGACTATAGTATATACAACAAAGCTTGCTCCTTATGTCTCTCCCTCACTACTCTACTCTCTCCCTGGGGTTCTCACGGTTTCTGCTGGGACAGGACTTGATGTATATTATCATATATGACATCCCCCTCTCCCCCCTTACTACCAGTGGTCATAACTGGGCACATCATTATGGATTTTTCTTTCTCTCCATCTTCTAGTGTGTGTGTGGTATTTTTCATACCCTACTACTTTCTTGTCACCAATGTAGCCAATGCTTGTAGTTTTATGCGGGATCTTTCTGTCTTCCCGAACCTCATTCTCGCATACTCTTTCTCCCCTCTCTCTCCCTTCCCCTCTCTCTCTCCCTCTCTCGCCCCCCCCTGCACTCCCCTGCCTCCTTTATTCTCCTGTTCTGGTCTCTCTCCCCGCCTTCCCTTCTCTCTCATTTAAAAAAAAAAAATCTGCATCTAATATTTGTTCTAGCCATTTTTACATGTTTCTTTTATTGCCTCATTTTATTTTGCATTGTTTGACCCTACTCAGGGCGAGAACTGGATTTAAAAAAGCACATCAGTGTTTATTTATTATCCCTCGTAAATAAAGAAGTTTGTCTCTCTCTCTCTCTCTCTCTCTCTCTCTCTCTCTCTCTCTCTCTCCTCTTTACGTACGTGCGTGTGTGGTGTGTGTGTGTGTGTGTGTGTGTGTGTGTGTGTTCTGACTGACTGACTGAAACCCATTTATTGTCAGATTAACTCAAGGTTGTACTGATACTTTAGAAAACATTATGAACAAAATACCAACGTTTTTTCATTCAAGCAAAGAAGCATGATTAACACACAAAAATACGTTCGCACACATACACATACACCCATACGCACACACACACACATCACACACACACACACAACACACACACACACACACACACCCACACACGCGCGCGACACACGCTCACGCACATACACCATTACCCCCATACACTCCACTTACAACACTCACACACACACACCACAACCACACACACACACACCACACACACACACACCTCACACACACGCACACACACACATGCTCTCCGCCGCGTCGCCCACCACACACACCACACCACACTCAGACTCGGAGTTAGGCACACACGACTGGAAACAACACAACAACGAACACCAACAAAAAAACAAAAAAAACCACAAATACCACAGACATACAAAAAAACAACCATACACCAAAAATCTCAAAAACTGAGAAGGTACACGGCCTGTTACAGAAGGGAGGGGACTACTACTGCTTGTCGCTTCTTTACATATATAGATCTGTACAGATGGAGTTTTCCGGTGATGCTGTAAAGAAGAGACTATACAATATATTTCTACCAAACGAAGTAACACTTTGTTTCATCTTCATCTGCGAAAGAGATGCGATTGTCATCTTGTCAAAAAAAAGAAAAAGAAAAAAGAAGAGACAGGACTATTACTAAACCCCCTGGGCCCAACACTTATTAAGCACAAAAATCACCCTGCATCGGCAGAGCAAGTAATACTTGCAATCTGTAAAAGAAGGATTTTCCCTTCCTGCGTTCTGCAAAAAAGACACCACTACCTTCAGTCTGCCAAGTAGGGGACCACTCGCATCTCTCTCCTGCAAAAATCCTAGCTCTGCAAAACGAATGGGCTCTTTGCATCTTTTTTGCAAAGGAGGACTGATCACTACCAGGACCTGCAACAATCTGTCACAAGAGGCTCAAATCGCTGCTTCAATCCTGGCTTTACTATCCGTTACCTAGCCGTATCTCGCATCTTCATCTTTCTTTTCGTCCATCTGCAAAGAATAGACACTAAAACTTACAACACTGAATACTACACTTAGCAAAGTACGGGGGGCTACTCACTAACTGCTACTCCTTGATCAAAAAGAAGTGCGGGCTCAACCTGCATCTGCAAAAATTAGGACTTCGCTTTCCTGCAGTCTGCAAAATAGAGGACTTCCTGCATCTGCAGAAGAGGGACTGCTGCCTGCAATCTGCAAAGGACCATCCGGAAAACTGTGAGGGCAATTACTTCGATGTGCAGAGGACCATGGGAATCCTCCCCTCATGGCAACTAAAGCCGACCCTTTTTGCCAAACTTTTAAACTTGTTTTTGGTTTGGACTTTTATCTACTTTGATCGTTTATCTATCTATTCTTCTATCTATCTAGGATCTATCTATCTATTCTATCTATCTATCTATCTAATCTATCGATCGATCGATTCGATCGATCGATCGATCGATCTATCACTCTCGATAGATGAGATTTTTTTTT
>JADBJO010034358.1:5000-7500 GCA_016801955.1 Conus betulinus
GACAAGAGCTCCTGTCGCTGGAGCCAAACCAAAGAGCCCCGCTAGAAACTTGTCTTAAAAAAAAACCCCCTGCACTTGAAAGTTGAAAAGCCCATTCCCTCCCCACCCACTCACACCCAACACACCGCCCAACCCCTACCCCCGTCCCTAAACAACACCAACCCCCCCACACCACCCCACCCCCCAACCCCAACGATCCGATTTTTTCAGGGAGGTGAAACACAGTGTAAGTGTTGCCGGGCCAAGAGAAACCTCTAGGGGTGTGTTTAGAGGCACAAGTTGTGCATTTTGCCAGCATCAAAAAAAAAAAAAAGTAAGAACAAAAAAAAACGAAAAAAAAAAAAGGAAAACCTTTTTTTTTTCTTTTTAACCTTTCCCCCCCCATTCCCCTTTTTAAATTTTTCTTCCCCTTCGCCTTTTTTTTTTTTTTTAATGGTTTTTCACAATATAAATTCCTTAGTTGGCCTTGTTTTTTTTCTCTTTAACTTTATCTCCTTGCCGTTCTTCTTTTTTTTTTCCAGAACGTTTTAGTTACTTTCCTCTGTTTTTTTTTTCCTTTTTTTTTTTTTAATTTTCAACTTCAAATTAATTGTTTTTGTTTTTTTGTTTTTTTTTTTTTTTTACATTTTCCAGTATTGTTTGTCATTATGAAGAGCTCTTTCTTTCTTTTCTTCTAATTTTTCACACTTTTCCCAACTTTTGTTTTTTCTTCCCTCTCTTCTCTCTTTCTCTTTTTTTTTTTTTTTTTGTTTTTTTTTTTTTTTTTTTTTTTTTTTGATAACTTTCCTCTCATCTCTTACTTTTAGCTCCTAGCGAAACTCCTTTCCCTACTTTTGTTCTTTCCCTTTTTCCCTCTTTTTCCTCCTCTTATCTTCCCCATTTTTTTTTTTCAAACTTTTCCTGATTTTTCTGTCTTCCCTCCGAATTTATTCCTTTTTCCTATCTTTTCCCTTTTTGTGACATTTTTTCCTGCATATATCGCACCTGTCTGTCTTTGTGCCTTTTCCTGAATATATCGCACCTGTCTGTCTTGGTTACCTCTTTTCCTGTATATATCGCACCTGCCTGTCTTTGGTTACCTTTTTCCTGAATATATCGCACCTGCCTGTCTTGTTACCTGTTTCCTTTTCCTGAATATATCGCGCACCTGCCTGTCTTTGGGTTTTACCTTTTTTCGTGTATATATCGCACCCCCTGCCTGTCGTCTCTCTTGGTTCCCTATCGCAGCTTTTTTTTTTTTTTTTCCTGTAAATATCAGCACCTGCATGTCTTGGTCACCTTTCCTGTAATTCCCCCATACCGCACCTTGCCTACTTTGTTACATTTTCCTATATAATCGCACCTGCCTGTCCCTTGTTTCCCTTTTCCTTCATAATATCTCAATTTGCGGTCTTTCTTGCTTTTCCTGGGTTCGCCCTAACCCAACTTTATACCTTTTCCTGTATCTATCGCACCGCCCCGCCTGTCCCC
This sequence comes from Conus betulinus, assembly GCA_016801955.1. Lineage (NCBI taxonomy): Eukaryota > Metazoa > Mollusca > Gastropoda > Neogastropoda > Conidae > Conus > Conus betulinus. The sequence goes on from JADBJO010034358.1 coordinate 6,471, forward strand.
TACCTTTTCGTGTAATATATATCACCTGCCTGTCCTTTGTTACCTTTTTCTACGTGTATATACTCGCATATGCCTTTTTTTGTTACCTTTTCCTATATATCGCACCTGTCCCGGTCTTTTTTACCTACTCCCTTATGCGCACCTGGACTTTCTCTTCTTCCCCTAGCTTTTCTCATCTTTTTTTGTTTGCTAGTGTCCTATCAGACTCATTTTTTTTTTTTTTCGCTTTTTTTTACCTCTCTCCTATTTGTCTTTTTCCTCTACCTTTCCCTTGTCTACCTTCCTATTTTCTTCAATCTTTCCCTTTTTCACATCTCTAAATCTATTCTGGTATTTCGCCGTACCCAACTTTCTAATTTTCCCCTATTTTCCTCCACCTTTTTTTTTTTTGTTCTTCTACTTTTCTAAATACTTGCTACATGTCCTAACTTTTCCTACTTCTTTCCTTTCCATAACGTTCCCCTGGTCCTTTTTTCTCATCTTTCCCTCTTGTTGCCCTACTTTTCTTCTTCTCTCTCTTCCCTCCTTTCCTGTCATCTTGGGATCAAATTTGTTTTTCTCTTTCCCTTGTTTCAAATGCAAATCCTATCTTTCTCGTACCCAATTTCATTTTCTATTCTTTTTTCACCCTCACTTTTTTCCGTTTTCCCCCTTCTTTGTCCGCAATGTTCTCGCCTGTCAACCATACTTGGCAAGATCCTTTTCTTACTACTTCCCGTCCAAGACAGTGTTGTCTTGACTACTTTTTTTCCCCCCTCCCTCCCCTAAACCCCCCCCTTTCGCTGTCTCCACCTTTTTCCTGACCTTTTTTCCCCTACTTGTCCTTACCTTTCCTTTCTTTTCTGACTCCTTTTCTCACTTTCCCTCCAGTTTTCTCGTAGTTCCTTTTTTCCTATCTTCTTCTAAATGTTTCCCCATTTTTCTTATATCTTTCCCCCTCCTTGTCTCATCATTTCTTCTGAACCTTTCCCTACTTGTCCCTGTTTTCTAACCACCCTCCTTTACCCCTCCCCCCCCCCCCCCCCCCCCC
>JADBJO010034359.1:0-2500 GCA_016801955.1 Conus betulinus
CCTGTAATTGCTGAAACACTTACTTATATATACAATCTCTGCATTTCTAAAAATCAGTTCCCCAAGGCTTTTAAAATTGCTAGAGTAACGCCGATCTACAAAAACAGGTGATCACACCGATCCGTCTAACTACAGGCCCATTTCTATTCTGTCTGTGTACTGTCTAAAACCATTGGAAAACCATCTAAATAAACATATTCTCGATCACTTCAATTCTTTCAATTTATTTCATCAGGACCAATCCGGTTTTAGGGCCAATCACACGTGCCAAACAGCATTGACAAACCTAGTTGATCAATGGCTTACTAATATAAATAACGACAAAATTACAGGTGTTCTCATGGTAATTTTATGAAAGCCTTTGATGTTATTGATCGCAATCTTCTTTTAAAAAAGCTAAGGTATACAACTTATCAGAGAATTCGTTAGAACTCCTATCTTCATTTCTTTCCGATAGAAAGCAAATGGTCTCAGTAAATGAATCTGTATCTCCTACATTATCCATTAGTCTTGGTGTGCCTCAAGGGTCAGTACTCGGACCTATCTTATTTTCCATATATATAAACGATTTACCTCTATTCATTGATATAGTCTCTGTGAAATGTTTGCTGATGACACCACAATACACTGTAGTAGTCATAAAAAAATGAAAATATATTGCCAGTTTACAAGAAAGTATATACAAATTAATCATATGTCTGAACTCAATCACATGTGTTTCCATCCTCAGAAAACGAAAGTACTTGATAATAACCACCAGACAAAAGCGTCAAAATATTTCTTATGATTCCCTATCTCTTTGTGTAAATAATGAAATAGTTGAAGAAGTTGATCATCATAAAGTCCTTGGTGTCATTGTAGACAATAATTTGTCATGGTCTTCTCATGTCACAATGCTTTGCAAACTTCTATCTCAAAAGATTCACCAGCTTTCAAAACTAAAATATTTCTTAGACCAACATTGTCGTAAGCTGTTTTTTTTTTTTTTTTTACTTCGTACATTGAATCTCATTTGAATTACTCTTCTACATTGTGGGATTCGGCAGTTATAACGTATTAAAACCACTCTTCAGTCTTCATAGACGGGCTGTGAAACTCGTTCTTCTCAAATCTACAACTGTAACTCCCTCTGATTATAAACGTTTAGACATTTTGCCTCTAAAATGGAAACTCATTTATAACAAAGCAATTTTCATGTTTAAGATAATGTCCAATCATGCACCACCAACTTTGAAAAATAAATTTAAAACGAACCTGATTCGCAACGTCAGAAAGATTCAGATACCCCTACTGAGGATTGATCTTTTAAATCTAGCCTCATTTACTCCGGTGGTTGTTTGTGGAATGACCTAGTGTCTTCATTTAATGTAATTTCGAGTCTAAACGTTTTCAAAAAACACATACTTTATATATCTGATGCTACGCTTCCTAAACAGTGTGACTAATGATAACATCATATAATCTTCTGTATACGTTTTCAAAATTATTATATGGATTCAAGTACAAATGATGTTTAAATGTATTTGAATGTTCATTTGTGTTCCTTTGTTACCCCTTCTCTATATCTTCTGATGACATACTGTTCACCTGTCCATCCTTCATTGACGTCCTTCATTTCTCTCCTTCTTCTTATTAAAGATAACAAATACGTACAAATACCTAGGTCTGGTATTTATCACAAAATTAAGTACGAGTGCTTCTTTGCTTGAAATGAGTAAGAAAGGTAAGAGGGGAGTGATGGAAATCCTAAGATCGTTTCGAAGATTACGTACGATTGATCCCTTTCTATTCTTGAAACTGTTTGATGCCCAAATTGAACCCATCTTAACTTATGCCGCAGAAATCTGGGGGCTGGAAGATGTAACAGAAATAGAAAAAGTTCATACTTTTGCTATCAAGCGATTTTTTGGGTCTTCCATTGCACTCTTCCAACAAAATGGTTTATGGAGAAACAGGAAGCTATCCGCTATCTGTCAGAACAGCATAAAATGAGTTAAGTACTGGATCCGATTGGTTAGACTGCCGATGAATAGAATATGTAGACAAGCTTACGAGATGATGCTAATGCGGCTAGAAACAGATAGTTGTAACTGAGCTTCGAGAGTAAAGAATATTTTAATAGAAAATGGCTTTGGAATAGTATGGCTATGCCGAGATGTCGGAATTGAAGAGGGGTTTATATCAGAATTCAAGGACAGGCTTTTATCATGTTACAAGCAAAACTGGTACTCAGAAATTGAAACTAGTGATAAATACTCATGGTATTATTCATTTAAATCTGTGTTTGAACCAGAGAAGTATTTAACTTTAATTACAAACAAAAGAACGAGAGAAGCACTGACAAGGATTAGATTAAGAGTACACGGCTTAGGTATTGCAAAACACTGGTGTATGGATAGAGAAGTGACAAACTGTGTACTGTGTGGTCAGAATGTTGAAGATGAAGTACACTTTATTTTCCGTGTTAACTGTTCTCAGACGTTCGTCGTAAATACTCCTT
>JADBJO010034359.1:7500-13538 GCA_016801955.1 Conus betulinus
TCCACACAGAAGAGTAACGGCTATTCTGGTAAATAAAAAACCCGGGTATCATCCGTAACCCACAATGAACTTATGTACACATTTTCAGAAAGATCGGCCCAGTACTTTCGTCTGGAGCGAGTGGAACACATTTTGACCACGGACAGACAGACAGACAGACAGCATTTCTTCGATCCCATTGTAAAGTACTCCCTGTTCTATAAGAACTGGAAGTACAAAAAGCATGTGTATCGGTTTTCCCATGGTGGTGGTGGTGCTGTTCGTCCGTCGAATCGATGGAACCACTTCAGTCATCTGGGGTTGAGTGGGGGTAAGGGGTGATATGGTTTTGTGGATACGCAGGTGGCTGATCAAGTCGATGCGTGCACGGAATGTGCGGTGACAGCTTGGACAGGCAATGTGAGAGGCCTGCTCTTGCTTGCTGGCGCGGGCTTTCTCTGAATGTCGACCAAAGGAACGTGCGGCGGGACGATTGTATAGATCTGGCAGCATGGTAAGACATGCGCTGGTCGATTAGAAACCTCTCCCCTAGTTATTAAGCACTGTCAGATTGCTTGATGGGGACATGTATCTTGCCATGACTTCCTGTCCAAGACCAGTCTACAGGGTACGATGGAGGTGGACATGTATCTCTCCATGACTTCCCGTCCAAGACCAGTCTACAGGGTACGATGGAGGTGGACATGTATCTCACCATGACTCACTGTCCAAGATCACTCTGTAGGGTGCAGTGGAGGGTGGACATGTATCTCACCACGACTTCCTGTCCAAGATCACTCTATAGGGTGCACTGGAGGGTGGACATGTATCTCACTATGATTTCTTGTCCAAGACCATTTACAAGAGTACAGTGGAGGACGGACATGTACTTCACCATAACTAACTGTCCAAGACCATTCTACAGGGGACAGTGGAGGGGTGGACATGTACCTCACCATAACTCCCTGTTCAAGACCATTCTGCAGAGTACAGTGGAGGACGGACATGTACTTCACCATAACTAACTGTCCAAGACCATTCTACAGGACACAGTGGAGGGTGGACATGTATCTCTATGACTTCCTGTCCAAGACCATTCTGCAGAGTACATGGAGAGTGCGTGTATGCCTCAAAGTCAGACTCAAGGCGTTATGGATGACCATCATAAAGAAGTGCACAGGAGACACCGCCTCTACCTCGTTGCTTTTGACTGAGGAAAAAATCTCTGATCGCCCAAATATTGATCACGGCACTTCTACAATGTACTGGTTTAGTGTGTGGTGGTGGTGGTGATGATGATGATGTTAATGATGATGATGTTAATGTTAATAATTGTAATGATGTTAATGATTTAAAGATAACGATAATGATGATGAAGATGATAATGATGATTATGAAGATGATAATGATGATGATGATTGTGGTAGTGGTGATGATGGTGTGTGATGATGATGATGACGACGATGATACTTCATCTGCCCCTGCTTCTTTCTAGCTACAATTTCTAAACTGGTCATCATGGGTATTCGGCGTACCGACCGACTCGTTTTCCAGATCACGTGCCCTCTGCCTGTGAGCTTGTATACCGTCAGTCTATCCAATAATTCTGCATTCCTGTCAGATTTGTAGACTGTTAATCTGCTCAAACACATTGCACACCACACGACTCAGATTCCCGCCAGAATGGCCATTAGTTTGTCAACGGTCGCCATTTGTCCGTGGTACAACAGAAATGACTTCGCACTGGGAAAATAACCCCTTCCCCTTCCCATCCCCCTCCCCTGGGAAAAAAAAAAAAAAAACCTCTGTAAGCTGATACTGTCAAAACTCAATTGGCAGACGACCTGTGTGCTGCTACTGGCGGAGGAAATAGACCGTTGATGGACGTGGACCACTGAGTCTCCTGGCTGAGCAGTGATTGCCATTCTGTCGTTTGTGGTCGGATCAATTGGCGTAGTGCTTCCTTGCCAGCAGTGGACGGTGAGGGCCGACCACCTTTTGTACACTGAAAAACAACTCTTCAGTGGAGTCACTACTTGGGAGGAGGGCGTTACAGACAATCGCTTATCAAATGTCAGTGATTGTTTAGCATTTGATTTTGAAACATTTCACACCAGTAAAATATAATCGTTGAAAGTTGAAGGGTTCGTCAGATCAACGAATACAAAGCCAGGCGATGACAGACACAAAGGCGAGGTAGCTCATCACACAGCAGATAGCGCAGGCAAGCTTTATTTGGAGCTTCGTTTAGGTAGCTAACAGTACGCTGTCTGACAACCATTATGAGCCGTTAAAAGGAGAAAGATATTCTACCACAGCCCCCACGGACCCCACTCCACCACGGACCCGCGCCAGTTACACCCCGCTACCGTGACGCGCCTAAGTTGATGAGGAATGACCAGGCACGTCGACCTTAGTCTCACTTGCTGGTATTTTTTTCGTCCTCTCATTATTATTGTGAATAACATCAGTTAGGGGTCTTGTGGTTTTCCGTTTGTCACGATGTAATTATAAGAGAGAAGCTATTCTCATAAGTTTTTTTGTAATAGAAAGTGTTCACGTCTTTGGAATGGGGCGACCGCTGTAGATGAACAATTTGAAAACATACCGTACCAAAAAGACGCATCCTTCAATGACCCAGAGTCAGTCCTTCTCTTCCGTGCACAGTCGAACATTTCTGTCAAACCTATCACACACTCACCCGCACTGTTGTGCTCTCTAAAGCGACATGAGTCCTAATATATGCAAGACGGTCTGCTCCTACCTGAATTTCTACAAACTACTATCCACTGCTACTTGCACTATCCGATGTCGCCTTCCATGAGTCGCAGACTCTCTTTTCAACGCTGCACTCCTCTTACCCCCCCCCCCGCCCCACGTCCCTCCGCTACCCACAAGCGCACGCAACGCCACCGCATGACGCAAGACACGCCCACGTACACCCACACAAACAAAAACAACACGCTGCGGCTCACAGCATCCACACCACGTGCACACAACACACGACGACAACCCACCCACACACAGCACACAAACACAAGATATATATATAGTCGTAGTACATGAAGATATAGAAGCTACCCAAACGCGATGTCACCATCGCAGCCGCCAGCCGAAATAAGGCGTTCTCACAGAAAATGCACTCACCAGGACCCCCCACACACAGCACACACAAACACCACCAAAGAACACAACACACACACACACAGATGATCATGCTCTGTCTTCGCACTCACCCACACCAAGCATCACTCTCATACCTCTCTCTCGTCCCTTCCGACCCTCTCTCGCACTACGCGCTACTCTCTTTCCTACTGCTCTCTCTGCTACTCTCATACAGCAGGTAGCATCCAATCAGCAAAAGGTACTAACACAAACACCACCCGCACACACACACAGCAAAACCATCACGACACCGGCACAATAAATCACTACCCCTCCACCTTCGTCATTTCGCATCCACGCCACGCACTCAAGTAACACACAACACACAATTGAGAGAGAGAGAGTTTTGAGAGAGAGGATGCACAGATTGTTGAGAGAGAAGAAGAGACGTAAAGCGGATACAAAAGAAGGGGGTATGGAAAGTCGATCACGGGAGACGCGGCACAGCAACGTTAAAGCTGTGGCAGCACTAATGTGGCCGTTCACGGTCGGCTGGGTTATATAAAAGGAACAGATGAATATACACGAAAGAGAGCACATCGGTAGAATGGAAAAAACAAAACTACCATGAAAAAAAGCCAAGTCCTACTGTTTGTGTGGCAAGATATCACGGACAAGTGGCATCGCAGACCCGAAATTCCACGACGGAAGATTTGCAACTGCATAAGTGGAACCCGCAGAATCTGACGGCCCCCCAACTGCCAAAAGCACGCGCGTGGCGTTTTACGAGTTTATCACACACCGTGATTACGATGCCTGTCCCTACCAATCGAACGCAAAGTTCTAGAACGCTAAGGGAATGTGAACACGTGGCGATACCCTCTGGGATCGATTTTGTGTTGATCGTGTTTACTTTCTTTTTAATTGATACATTTGTCTTCTACTTGCACAGTAGAATTAAAACAAAGATCCAAGAAAGAATAACATTGAAACACAAAAAAACAAAGACGTACACGATGTTAAGTAAGAACAACCGTACTGACGACGAGTAATAAAACAGTATAGCATATCTAATGAAGTAGCTGCCGTCCGTTTTTGGTTTGTTTTTCTGCTTGTAACCCCAGGCCCTAAAAGACATCATTAGATCATTCCGAACAGTCGAAGCAAGCTTGAAACAACTATTCGGCTAGCACCATGCACACAGCCTAGGATGTAGAACATTTCGAGTGCTGGTTCTCCATCCTAGCGATGTACTTGCTCAGGCCCCTAGTAGAACGTTTCGGATAGTGACTTCGGGCAGTTCGAGATATTCATGGAGTGTTGTTCTCAGCCAGGACTAACAGGCAAAAACGCGACAGCACTACGGAAGACACAGAATTAGAAATAGACTTTTTTTTTTTTTAAATCTCGCTCTTCGTTCATTCTTACCATTGCTCCCCTTTTCTTATCGGTTTTTTTTTTTTTATAACTCAAATATGTCACATAGAAAATGTCAAAAAATATCACTCCGACCAACCTGACAGCCCATCCGTTCCAAAGGAATGTCAACTTCTCATATTGCCGATACGCCAGCGCAGAACAAACGTTGACGTGAACTGTGCGGGAAGGACGGATGTCAAGTCTACGGAAGAGTTTCTCTGTTTGTGTGTCGGCCCATCATCTTCCTTCCACGCAACCCGAAATAGTAAAGTCCGTCCTGTCATTGGTTAGAGAGAAGCTGTGGGGTTGGGTTTTTGTTTTGCTCTTTCTCACAGCACAGCCAGATGTCCAAGTGATGACTACGTTTGTTCAGGGACAGCGAGCGATAAAAGAAGGGGCTGAATTTCACGATCTTGTGAGACAGTGATGTTTTAGGCTGCGGCAACATAATGTTCAGGTGCTGTCTGTTCAGTCTTGTCTGTCTGTCTGTCTGTCTGTCTGTCTGTCTGTCTGTCTGTCTCTCTCTGACTGTCGCTCCTCCTGTCTCTGTCTCTCTGTCTGTCCTGCATCTGTCTGTCTGTCTGTCTACTCTGTCTGTCGGTCTGATTCTCTCTTGGCTCTCTCTCTCTCCTCTCTCTCTCCTCTCTCTCTCTCTCTCTCCCTCTCTTCTCTCTCTCTCTCTCTCTCTCTCTCTCTCTCTCTCTTCAGAAAACCTGATTTGTGTGTGTCTGCGTGCGCTAATGCGCTCATGCACGCATGAGTGTATGTGTGTGTGTGTGTTGTCAAGTCGTCAAGTCAAGTCAAAATTTTATTTTCAGATGGGAAACATTGAATAAGCAGAGAAACAACTGCTTTTTTACATTCAACCATCATAACAAAACAAAGAAACTTGAATGATAAAAATAATGAAAACGAAGAAATACAAAGAGTGAAAAATCAGCGGAAAGGGGCGAGGGAGGTGGTGGGGGTGACAAACTAAGATGGATGAGGAGGGGAGAAGGAAATAGGAGGAGGGAGGTGGTAAGATGACAGATGGAGGCGTGGGGATGGAGGGAGAAGTTCAGATTTTTCTTAAACTGATTTTTGTTCTTTATGTTTTTCAAAGTGATTGGTAGCTTGTTCCATACATTTCCACCAGAGTACAAAAGACTAGATTTATAAAGATTATTTCTTGGTCTAGGAAAGGATAATAAATGACTATGTCTATAAGTGTTAGTTGTAAATGAATCTCTTATCTTTTTAGGTGCATATCCGTTTGTAAGCATGCATACTGCCTTATTGAACAAAAGTCTGTTGTAGAAAGTTAACATATTAAGTTGTTTATAGTCTTCTGTAGTTAGGGTGCTTGATTTAGTAACACTAATTTAAATGCTCTTTTATACATTCGATGAATAATTTTCAAGTTGGTTTCACTGCAGTTATCCCATAGGGTTGATGCATAATCAATGATTGATAGAACATGAGCACAGAAAAAGAGCTTTCGAGAATGGGTGTCCAGGAAGTTCTTAATCTTGGCTAATTGATTTTCAATCATT
>JADBJO010034360.1:0-13536 GCA_016801955.1 Conus betulinus
GTCTTGTAATTCGACTATCTATGTTATCTGGGGGGTTTTTTCATAATACTATTTTTTTCGTTAGAATAGGCTCAAAAGGTTGGCGCGCATTTGTCAAAAACAGATCAGGATCCAAGTATGGATTCATCATACGTTCAGCAGGTGAAACCGAAAAAAGTCCTCAACCGACTTTTAAACGACATTAGCTGGGAAAACGGAATCGGATATAAGATCCAGATTCAAGTTTAGATCCAGAGCCTGTTTGGCAAGATTACAAGAAAAAGTAATAAATAAAGAGTGGGTCTAATTGCAGCTTGGTCGACACAGGAAGGTTGGCCGAAGAAAAATCTCTTAAATCTTAGTGTTGATTTGTGCTTGAGATTCCTGATCCAAGGCATCCACTCTACACGGCACTGCCCTTAAACGAAAATCTAGTTGACGTGCATCTTGATGCATTGACAACCTCATCTGCATTGCATATGAGCAGGCAAGATGATGCAAACAGTAGCTTCGACCTATATTGAAAAAAAAAATGACAAAACAGTAATCGACGTCACATTAAAAAAAATAACAAACACACAGCTGACATGACTGCACAAACACTCCATTATCATGGTATGATCCTTCACCTGTAACATTATGCTTACAAAACATCTAAGAAAAAGAAATATGAGATGACGGTATTCCAACTTTTCGTCTGGTCTGGCTTTCTCCATTCGATCTAGTCTCACACATCCCCAAAGATTTTGAGGCTAAAGTGTGTTCATATTTTTTTATACACTTTGCGCTGTTTCCCTTCTTGTTTAGGGGTTTTGGACTTTCTTAAAGGCCTCCTGGAGGCTTTCACCAGGGCTTTTCATGATCTCGTCGAAGAAGAAATCCTCCTGGACCAAGGTGTTTTTTGGTATATCGCCACAATTTCTGAAACAGGTGGGTGCTTTCGCAAGATGTTAACTTAGTGCCCCCCTACAAACCTGGTTGACCAGGGATCACTCTTAGTCTGGTCTTTACCCTTTGACCTTGCTAGCTTTGGGTGGCCCTGCCAGGAGATTAGCTCCTGCCATCACAGCTCTAAAGGTTACTGAGACATGCAAGCTTCCTGATCATGCCAAGATGGCGGTCCTTCAGGGATAGACACCAGCACACATTCTCCAGTTCAATCCCTACAACAGGGAATGCGACCCAGTGCAGCCGAACCGAAGAATCACCCAGACCAAGCAACGACATCGCTGTAACAGATGGACATTTTACCTAAAACGTTGGACTGCCTGTCCATGGTCATGATGGTGAAGAAGAATTTTTGCTGGATCTTGCGTACAGCAGGCTTGGGATTTTACTGGGTCATACTCACCGGAAAAAAAAAAAAAAACCTGTGAATCTGTTTAGAAACGAGGTGGACCATTGCTATGTACATGACCAGGCCAGCCATATGGGCCTGAGTCAGAGGTACGCTTGGTTTCCGGCCATTCTTAACCACTACGGTTTTTATTGGAAGAGCAGGGATCATCCTGTGGAACATGTACTGAGGCATATTGTGTTGTGTAGCTTACTGGAAAAGCCTCGTCAGAAGTGCTGCAAGTGCGGCACTGGTGTGTACCAGAAATGTTTCGAGTACTACAGTATATAACAAGAAAGGCATCAGCTGGTATGACTCATGTACGTGAAATAAACAGTACACCACAAAGAACAGCGCAGGGTAGGTCAGGCAAATGGGGAGTGAGAGATCCATGTAGATCTTGTTTGTTGATCTTGCATAACCATCTCCACATCAGACGTAGTTAACTGTTTTCTTAGATAAGTCTTTTGTCTTCAGTGGCCCTGAACATTTTAAGGCCTGCAGTACCTTAAAGATGTACTAAATATGTCACAAAGTGACGTATGATTGAAGTGCTAATATGAAGAAAGAGAAATCCCCCACCACCACGCGCGCGCACACACACACACCACACACACACACACACACACACACACAACACACACACACCCACCCTTAGGTTAATGATAGCTCTAACTTATTTTTAAACACATGTTTTTAACAGTACTTTGTTTTATATGTGAAATGCAGCATTAGTAGTTTAACCGCATGGCGTGATTTTTTCACAATTTTAATTGGTGACTGGATTTGGCAGTTTATGTTAGGTCAGTCTACGATGATGGTGATTTGTGTGATTTGATACATAACACATTTTCAAAGCACCCGGGCCACTGGGTTCTTGTCATGACCTCACAGATATCTGGATACATCACATTGGGAAATGTAAGTGAGAATGACACAGCCCCTGGTGGAAGGATATACATCAGCCATCTTGGCATATACTCATGATCAGTTTCAGGCAACTTGAGGGAGGACATACAAACGTCGCCATGCTTCGGTACACCGAACCATACGATCATTTAATGGTATCTTTCAAACGAAGAAATCAAACAGTCAAAGTCTGGACATCGTTGTACTTTGATTCTAATCTTCACAATGTCTTTGGTTTTCTCAGGTATTCTGTTGAGGTGTCTAGACAGTCTCACAGAGGATACATAGATAAGTATCCATGCTTCCAGTTTTTCATTTCCTTTTTACCCAAGGGTAAAACCCCCCAGATTCAACCGACTGGATTGTTGAATTGCTCAGTGGAGCAGTATTCTAGCTTTCAGCACCACGTGACTTGCAACCTGAAGACAGAGTGTGAAGACGGACGAGATGAAACAGACACTGCCCATTCAGTAGTGCTGAGTGCCAGGGCCTGGTTGCAATGTGTGGCCGTTTGCTACAAAATCATTTGGAAAGTGCGTGGATTTCAAGGGGATGAGTTCCATAGCACGAAAAGGGTTAATGAGATTTGCGGAAAGTTTCGGGGCACTTCCAACATTCCTACATGTCTGTTTGACCCGTATGGCGTCCTAACCAAAAAATCAGGGAGATACTGGAAAACACCTCCTTTGCGTGTGGGTTTGTACTATGGTGATAAATCAAAGCCTAGTGTGTACAAAGAAAGTGTATTTAGTGAAGACAAAACTGTCTTTCATCATCACTTTAGTATAAGTAAAATGTTCCCGGCAAAAAAAACCATACCTTACTTAGCGCTGACACAAATGGTTCTGCACAATTCTGCCATTTCGTTATCCATTTGGGACAATCTGTGAAATCAGAATCAACAATACTAAAGACAACACTGATTTTACGACTGAGTTTCTGTCAACCACAACCAGGGTTTTACTTTCAAAGAGGCAATACTCCATGGCAGTCTGTCATGATGGTCAAACGACACATAAATATTTATCATGCGCTTCGAATCAGGACAAACCATGTCGACAAATATTTGCATCCAGCTGTCATTTTTCTGAACAAGCATCCACACATCAACATGTTTAATTTCGACAAGTTTCTTAACTTTGTACCTCCTACATTTATGTGCCATGATGACTGTACTATGACACTGTCATACAATCTTGTCTGTGACTTCACAGCTGACTGTCTGGATTCCAGAGATGGAGTCCTTCTGCAACCACCCTCTTTGTACTAAAACATTCTTCGCATGCACAAATGGTCAGTGTGTCCATATGATAACATGTGCGATAATAATACCACAATGTTTGGACGAATCAGATGAACGCATGTGTTATGCACCCGACATGAAGCTTTTGAGCTTCATTGCAAGAGTTCCGTATCCTGCTCTGACTCAGTTTTGATGGTATATCACTGTTCATCTCTATGAAACTGAAATCAAATGAGTCATGCCCTGATAGCCACTACCATGTCAAGGTCAGTTCAACGACTGTCTGCCCATTTACACACGATGCAACGGGATGTATGACTGTATGAAACACCAGGACGAAGCTGGGTGTGAAAAGATGACATGTGCAGGGCTTCTCCGATGCAGGGTCCTCACTTATATGTGTGCACACGTGACCACGTCTGTGATGGTTGGGCTCACTGTCCTATGCATGATGATGAGATATGGTGCAATATTCAGTGCCCTGAAGATTGCGTGTGTCGTGTTGCACGCTCTTCAATGTTTGCAACCTTTTAATGCTAAAATTCTTTCCTCAGATGCGCATTTTGGATGCCTCTGGTTCAGGCATGACACCATCTGATGTCAGTAGCAGTTTTTATCTAATTTACTTGGTACTTGCCAGTGTTTCTCTCATAATCCTGCCTGAAATGAAATTCTTGAATTTGAGGTTCATTGATCTCAGTAGTAACGAACTGCAATTTATCAACATAACTTGCTTCATTGGCTTGGAAAACATGAACTCATTGTCCCTGTCTAACAATCCACTTACGTCGATCAATGCTGATCATTCCACTGGTGTGCAAGATCAAAGGTGACATCGCTAGATCTGTCGTATGCAACATTTACAGCATTCGACTCCAAAACATTAGCATCATTTCCTCGTTTGCATAAACTGAACTTAAGTTTTACTTCCATACATACCATTAGTTCCAACGGTTTTCGCTACACTCCACATCTGACAGAATTATTCATGGATCATAACCCTTTGAAAACGTTTCCAGCAGACATTTTCAAAGATCTTTCCCGTCTACGTTACATTTCGACCCAGAACTATAAGTTGTGCTGTAGTCAAATACTGCCCAGTAAATTTGATACCTCATCCTGTTATGCCCCTGAGGATGAAATCTCCTCCTGTGAGGATTTATTGGAGTCATGGACCTACCGTGGATTTCTGTGGCTGATGACCTGTCTGGCAGTGTCTGGCAACCTCTTCTGTTTCTGTGTTCGCGTGTTTGTGAAAAGGGTGGCTTCATCAAGTGGCTTCATTGTGTTTGTTATAAACCTTACCTTGGCTGACTTCCTAATGGGTGTTTACATGGCCGTAATAGGAGTGGCTGATGAGCAGCTCCGTGGTAAGTATCTCCACTATGACGACATATGAAAAAACAGCGCGTAACTTGTAAGGTGGCTGGGTTTTCTGTCTCTGTCGTCTTGTGAAGTATCAGCCCTGATTATCTGCTTGATCACATTAGATCGTTTTGTTGTCATATGTTTTCCCTTCAGCACCTTGCGATTTTAAGAAAACATCCGCAGCGATGGTCTGTCTGTTGACGTGGCTGGTTGGTTGGTTTCTCGCTTTTTTTCCCTTTGCTTCCATTAACATCACACTGGGAGTTTTACAGTCAGACTGGTATTTGTATTCCACTACAATAACCAGGCAAGATTTCAGAGACAAAAAAAACGTATTCTTTCAGCGTGTTGATTGTTCTCAATTTTGTTTTTTTTCTGTTCATTTCCATTGGCCAGGCATCGATCTATTGGTCAGTAGGGAAAAAATAGTTTCAAAATCAACTCTACCAAAATGTCACGGGATATGACCATAGCTCAGGCGGCTGATCACGATTGCACTAACAGACTTCATGTGTTGGTTTCCTATTGGCCTGTGTGGAATTTTGGCATCGGTTGTATCCCCATCCCTGGACAAGTGAATGTGGCCCTGGCAATATTCATAATGCCTTTAAATTCTGCCATTAATCCCTTCATGTACACAGTAAACACATGGGTCGAAAAGCAAAGAAAATCAAAAGAACTGGAACTTCTTAACTGGATGGAAGCCCATACTGATTTGATTTATGACAAATAAGGTTCGAGAATTTTTTGTCAGAATAAATTTCATGTGTATTACCTTTTAACTTGCTATCTATAAAAGCGTATGCTAACTTTTAGCTTTCTCTATATTAAAGCGTATTCTCAGTAGACATCAACACCTGAAAAGTAAAATATGTTTGTTTTATACATAATGAATGATAGCAAAACTAAGGTTCTCTGTGTAGTTGGGGAGCCAGTGTTTTCCTGTTGGTTTGAAATGTTAATTTCGGGCCACTGGTTGGACCGTGTTCTAGAAGGATTTAACTTACTAAAAATGATGTCGCCATTTTTTTGTGGTGATTTCTTTATATATTTCTCTCAATTTCAAATTACGGCCCAAATTGTGCTAAAATAATTTGATTATATTACCCCAACATACATTCTGTATAGAAAGCAGTACGCCCAATATATTGTTGTCAACTTCTCGCTGGTCTGTCTTCTCAGGAAATGTTTCGTGTTCAACGTACTCAAAACAACGCTACCTACTTGATTTTTCAAAAAGTCACGGAAAGATCGTAAGCTTTACCAAAAATGTTAAAACTCCACTTGCTTCCATTGACATGTCTATCAAAATCAAATTTGTTTGCTCGTATCTCGTTGTATGGAAGGACCTTTACTGTCTGTTTTTTTTATCCGCTTTCAGATCTATTCGTTAATCTGCTGTCTCAGATCAATCCTTCCAGCATATACCGTTTGTCTCTTAAACTAACTAAAGATCATTCTATAATTAAATTGGACATTTACTTTTTTATATCCACGTCAGATCTGTTAGTCAATCTGTTCTATCAGATCAAGCCTTCCAGCATATATCGGTGTGTCTCTTACACTATCAAAGATCATTCCATAATCAAACTCTGTGATATGTAACTCCTTGTTAACCTTGAAACTGAACTTGGGGCATAGCCATGTTATGTGGAACTCCCTGTTAAATCGAAACTGAACCTGCAGCTTTACCTGTACTACAAAGTTCGGGATCAACTTAACCTCATGCAGAATGTTGTACTTGATTTGCTTTTTTCTTGCTTACACTGTAAATGTGTTCAGTGCTTGTAGACATGTGTGCTTCGGTACGTTTAGAGCCTATATTCTGGAGTATTAAACTATACATAAGTGATGACGATAATGACGATGATGATGACGTTGTTGATGATGATGATGATGATGATGATGATGATGATGATAATGACGATAATGATAATGATGATGATGATGATGATGATGATGATGACAATGATGATGATGACGAAGATGCTGCTGCTGCTGCTGTTGCTGCTGCCTTCTGATGATGACTATAGAAGTAAAATGTCACAGTCTTCTTTTAAAGTTATTACGTTTTCTTTCGTTTGTTTACCCTCACTAAACCAAAGAAGAAATGAGAAGTACATCTTTTTCCTTCCTGGCACCTGTGGCATATTTGAGAACAGTGCCTTTGTTTACTTCTGACCTCCTTCCCCCCAAAATATGTCTCGGTACATCCGTGCGTGCGCTGGCACAACTTCAGACAGACAATGTTAACGGCGATGAAACAGCTTACAATAAAGAAATTGGAACAAGAGTTGAATAATGTACTACAAACAATTTTGAGTCAATGTTTCAAAAGCCAAGGAATTGATAACTGATTTCCAAAAGAAAATAAAGCCCCTGTCTCAATATTGTGTGCCGAGGGTCAACAAATTAAGAGGGTCGGGTCATTCAAGTTTCGAGATGTGCAGGTCTCTCACACACTCAGCGCAGACGGCAAATTGCATCAGTTGGAAGACATTCTTTTGTACGCCAGTTGAAGAAAACTACAGTTTGACTCAATTCTACCACTCCATCATTGATAGTGTCTGTCGTCTTCTGTCACTCTCTGGTATGGAACTCTCTTGGCGAAAAACCAAAGGGTGGGGGTGGGGGGTAGGTACTGTGTACCACCTGTTGACAGTGTATGCTTAGGTGTGTCAGTCGAGCCTGCGTTCACTTTAGCAGAGTATGTAGGACATTCACTAACTGTGCAGTAGAAATCTACGTGCGACCTTCTTGAATCTCAAGGATTTCACAGCATATATAGTGCACCACCTCAATACAAGCCCACATCCTCGAGTTCTAAACTACTATACAGGGACAAGAGGAACGTGGGAGAAGGAAGAAACAACGAAGAGGGAAAAGCAATGCCTTAAGGAACACACCCACACACACACACACACACACACACACACACACCACACAGCGAAAGAGAGAGAGAGAGAGAGAGAGAGAGAGAGAGAGAGACAGACAGACAGACAGAGACAGACAGACAGACAGGCAGACAGAGACAGAGACCGACATCAGAGGTAGAAAGACAAAGACAGATAGATGGATAGGAGAGCATACTACATACGTACTTACATACATACATACATACATACATACATACCATACAGAAGAAGAAGAAGAAGAAGAAGAAGAGAAGAAGAAAGGACGTGGAAGAGAGAAAAGAGCGACACAAAGGAAAGCAGTGGAGAAAGGGACAGAGAAGGGATGAAGCAAGTGAGCGAACGAGAGGAGAGAGATAGAGAGAGAGAGAGAGAGAAGAGACAGATACAGAGACAGAGACAGAGACAAGAGAGACAGAGAGACTGTTTGACTGCTTGATATTCCCAAGGATGACAGATAAGCATTCTGACTCAGGGTCTAAGGATTACTAATGACTAAAATACTAGTAAACAAATATACAACTAATTATAACACAAACCGTGATGATTCATATTGACAATTAATTAAAAAAATACCATGATATGTATCTTTCACAGGCACCAGACCACACCACCGACACACACACACAACCACACACACACACACACACACACACACACACACACACGCGTATAGCATTCCTACACGACAAGAAAATTCAGCTTCAGACACCAACTAGCACTGTCAGCATAGAATGAGGAGAATGAAATTTGATTCATGAGGCCACGCATGTTAAAATACACCACATATAGTCTACTTAACATTCATGTTTGAAAAAGCAAGATTGCTTTTCAAGGCAATACGAAATAGAACGAGCTAGGAGCTAGTGTTTTCGTTGACAGAGAGAGAGAGAGACTAGAGAGAGAGAGAGAGAGAGAGAGAGAGAGAGAGAGAGAGAGAGAGGCCGTTTATATTGTAAAAAAAAAAAAATCAGAAAATTAAAAAGAGGCAACATGGGAAAAAAGTAGAAAGCTAAAAACAAAGTGAGAAAGAAGAAGATAAACGAACAGAGATAGAGAGAGAGAGAGAGAGGAGAGAGAGAGAGAGAGATAGAGAGAACCTCATATTCAAAACCGTCTGTTAGTCCATCCACCATGGAAGGACGTGTACATAGGCAAGACAATATGCTGAGGGAAATATTGTGAGCAATAGCGTACTCGATGTAAACAATCATAATGACTTGTAAGTAAATGTTTTGAAATATTCTTTGAAATAGTGAACTTAAAAAAAAAGACCGAAATGTGTTGTTAAAAAAAAAAGCGAAGTTTGAGACCTTATCGAACCTTAAATCCCCACACACAGAGGTATAAAAAAAATCAGTTGTACTCCTTGACGTCATTAACATAAATTAATTGAATAAGCATGGTGGTCTGTAACAATTCAGTGGGATCATCCTTTTTTCCTCGCTTTACCGAGTCTGGACAAGAAAGAACAATAATGGACTTCGTAGTCAATTGCCTCAATACATAACGTACAAATAGAGACTGCGATCATTGAATTCATCTCTACGAAGAATGAACACAAATATATCAACCGCTAATTCCAAATTTAGTCCGGAGAACATTTCAAATGCCTGTTATTGTGCATAGGCTAGTCAGCTGAATGAAATACACAGAGTTGAAATAATGGTAGATAGTAAACATTTTACTGTCCTGAATATGAGAATGACAGCTTTACCACTCGCAATTTATCAGTCCGTCGAACCTCACACATAAACGAACCTATAATATTACCAACACCCAGGTTTCCAGGTCCCCAGCCAATATCAAACTGGTACAGTTCTAATCTCACCTATCAGGCCCCGTAATACCAGATGCTCCTATAAACCACGTGTCCTCCTATTCCAAAGACCATCATGTTTGTCGTTTCAAGGTTAAAAGTCAAACACAAGACACCCGCCTCTCTTTTTAAACAAGTAAGTTGATTCTGATGTTCAGTAATGATTGTATCATATACAAAATAATATCATTCGTAGAAAAAAAAATGCAACCTGGGGTTGACTGAATACATGTTTTTTCCGTGTTTTTCGTTTGTGATAAATCATTGACTACTTCATTCAAAAAAGGACGAAAATAATTGAGGACTGGGGTTGTTTACCTCCTCCACCTTTCGCCGTGCCTCACTACTCCTCCCAACACTGTGTTCTGACAAAGCCTGTTTTTCGTTTTAATAGAAAAACACCTTTGAGCGTGAGTGGAACGTCAGTTGAAAGAAAACGGAACTGTGCATTGCTTTCAAAATCTGCTTTTTGCGATGCCAGAGAAAAAGCCGGAGTCAGCTGTGCAATCAAGGGGGGGGGGGGGGGGTGGGGGGGGGGGGGGGGTGGGGGGGGGGAGGGTGGGGGGGGGGGGGGGGGGGGGGGGGGTGGGGGGGGGGGGGGGGGGGGGGGGGGGTCCGGAAGCATTCTTGTCTTGGGCTCATATTTTGTAGTCCCACTGTCGCACTATGTGCTACGTTTTTTCATCGGGTGTCAACGGTATTCAGGTCTCCAGGGTTCAGGTCTATGTCACCACAGCACAGATACAGGTAGCCAGGAACATGAGCAGAAGTAATTCCATCTTGTTTCTGCTCTGTAGCAATCCTCATGTGCATTTTCAAAGCAAAATTCAATACGCTTCGCCATCAAACTGTGGTAAGATGTCGGATACAGGCCACAGGTAGAACAGAAAACAGGCTGTGTACAGGCATGGGTGTGGTTTCAGTCACAATTTTATCACTGTGAGCGGAAGACTGTCATCAGTTCAATTCGGCACACGAGAACTTAACTTCACCAGTAACCAGGGTAGTGCTTACGTACCGCGTTATCCTCCAAAAATTTGAGAACGTTCCAGAAGTAAGTCTTGTCTGTTCTGCTTTCATCATCATAATCATCATAATCATCATCATCATCATCATCATCAGCAGCAGCAGCAGCAGCAGCAGCAGCAACAGCATCGTTATGATGTTGATGACCAGCATAATGATGATTACTATTGTCATCAATATCAGTATCATTATTATTACCACTTTTATATATATTACTACTACTACTACTACTACTACTACTGTTGCTGCTGCTGCTGGCTTTTCTTTTTTCTTTTTTCTTTTTTTTTTTTTTTTTTGCTGTCCCCCCTCTTCTGTGCAACACCTCAGTGGCTGTGCACTCACGCTGCATTCGACATTCCCAAATTCCGACACCCCGTTCACAGCCACGGCCCGGTGATTCCCCACTGCAGCCCCGGCAACCGGCAAGCCACAGGGAGCATCAACGTTCAAGTCCATCAACAGGCAACCCACCGTAGTAGACACTGCACTGCTGCCAAAGTTACTTCAGTGGTGTTCAGTGGCACCTGTTCTGATCCAACATACGTAGGGCAACCACCTTCTGAGCATAGGCCCCCTACTGACGACAATAATTGCACAGGGCGCAGAGCCGGCGTGAGTGAGCTCTCCCTCTGGAGGGCGCCACCACGTCCGTCCATCGACAGCCCCAATGGACTCGCCGATGCCGGTGACCCCCGGTGAATCAAACTAAAGCCACACTTTTGGAGAGGACATCGAACTGAGGTCACCATGAGAGCAGGCATAAAGGACCACAGAATTTAAAAACTTTTTATGCTGATCGATGAGAATGAAGATGACGAAGATGAATACTATGGATTTCCATTCTGGTCTGAGACTGCTTCCTTTCATAATGCATCCCAGCGTCACCCAGGCCCGAGAGACACAGTCACCTGCAGTGCTGGTCAGAAAATTTTGAGAAACTCTCTCAAAGACGCACCCGTTCAGTGGAAGAAACTCAACTGTGGTGGCCCTAATTTTCCCAACTGAGCCCGTAGCAATCTCAACTCTGTGTAGGAGCTGGTCGGGTGATGAAAATCCCACATGGCTCTGATGGGAATCGAACCATGACCTCCCAGCTGGGAGCCGGCAACAGTTACCACTTTGCCACGGCAGGTGATGTCTTCCCTTGCCGTTTTTTTTGGGTCACATGTTTTGCTGCAAAATTCACTGAATGTGTCGTTTTGTTGACCCTTCAACTGCTTTTTTTTTTACGTTTCTACACATATCTACAGACACTGCACATACTCTGGCTGTTTTTGAACTGTGAGTTGGGAACTGAAAAGTATCTATACCGATACTGTTTTATCCACTGACTGATGCTGACTCTAGAGTTGTGTTGTTATGAGTTAAGTACAGAAAATATACAGTTCTCTTCCTTTTTTTCATTGGTTCTGTTCTGTGAATGTACTCTATGAATGAGACCTTATGCACAATTCATACTTCTTTCAAAGCTGTCCAGTGAGAGGGGTGATACATGAGTTCACACTCTAGTCTGTTTTAACAATGAACTGTGTACAATGATATGATCATTCTCTTTGAACTTCTCATTATCCGCAAGCAAGAGAGTGTAGTGACTCAATGACAGCGTGATTGTAATTACAGTGTTTCAGATCTATCTTATTTCCCATGGCTGGCCACTCCACAGGATAACCCAGCACAACATCAGAATGTTTTCAGCGTTTCGTGGCAACTCATGATTTACTTTGAAATACTCATCAGTCTGCACACAGTTTGTGTGGCTGCTTACCGCTACTCAAAAAGGCAGAAAGCATAATCTTTTAAAATCCCATGGGGGTTCTTTACTCTGGCATCAATCAAAGCTTATATATTTTCATATTCTGTGATTCTTTCAGCTGATGCAACCAATCAGCTTCTTTGAAAGTCACTATTGCAGGTTTACTCACTGCAAGTGTCCACACACACTCTCTGTGGTGTCCGGAACTGGCTTCCTCTGTGTGGGGATCCCATATTGCCCACTACATATCACATTTACTGGTTGGCGACAAACTTTTGCCCAACCTGGATCTTCCCGCGGATCGGAACTTGGCCCGGGAACGCGCGCAGCCCCCGGCCATCGACCTTAGTGCCCGATCTCCAGTCTTTCTTTCCCTCTACCGCACGGGAGTCGGCCCAGGGCTTGAGTACCGGTCATTCAACTACAATTCACATACTTCTGTATGTGTTAGGCCTCTGCCTTTATCATTGGGCACAGTCCGCCTCTTCTTCATCTAAATCATCTGCTCCATTCTCAGAGTGTGCACCGATACAGGTCAACGCCTGTTTATATTCAAAATCGCGTGAACAGTGTTAAAAATGTTCACTCAAACTCTGGGCCACGTTCAGCCAGTAACGCTCCCTTGTGTCACACGACTAACCTATAGTGTAACGCACGAATCAATAATCTTTTTCTTAATCTGTACTGTTTCATGTAATCGCGTAGCATGTGAAATATCGCTCCGCATTACATGACAGTTTCTCTCCACTGTTTGCCACTGTCTCATCTTGGATCGCCCTCCCTTTCTCTCTCGCCTTCTAGGACCCACTTGAAAGCCTGGATTGCAGGTGTTGTCATGGAGAACCTCCATAACTTGGCCTAGCCAGTGGAGGTGTCGCCTGTAGATAGTGGTTGATACAGAAGTTTGTAGGCATCCTGCCTCTTATCTCTTCGTTTGACACAGCCTTGGTAATTGGTAGTATATGACTCTGAATCAACATGTGTACTAGGATTAAAAGCATTCCAGTGTCTAGTGACTTCAGCTGAGTTTTTGAGTTTGTTTCCCTTCAATTGTATAGCATTCTCTTATAGTATCAAAGCAAAAATTAAGCATAAGCGACCAATTCTGTATGTACACACACTCCTGAAGGGATATCGTTGGTCCCAAGAGCGTGAGCGCTCCTCACGTCCGCCACCACTACCATCCGATCA
>JADBJO010034361.1:5000-13535 GCA_016801955.1 Conus betulinus
GCTTCAATACAGAAGACAAGATCGATGCTGACAAAGTCGATTTCAGGGGGACGAGGGGAAGTGGGGGGGGGGGGGGGGGGGGGGGGGGGGGAATCAGAGACAACGTTGCTGACACTCTGTGTCCGCCAAGGTCACACCTCGACGCGGAGTTGTGGCGCAGTCGTGAAATGAACTGCGTAGGAACAAGGACACACAGACATAGACACAGGCACACAACATACTACACACACACGCGCGCGCACGCACCCACACACGCACGCACGACGCACACGCACAGACGCCACACACACACACACACAACACACACCACACACACACACCACACACACACACACACACAGACACACTCTATGTGTGTGTGTTGGGTGTGTGTGTGTGTGTGGTCTCTCTCTCTGTGTTTGTGTGTCTGTGTTTGTGTCTGTGTATATAGTTGTGGGTGGTGTGCGTGTGCGCGTGCGTGCGTGCGTGCGTGCGTGTGTGTGTGTGTGGTGTGTGTGGGTGTGTGTGTGTGTGACAGGTAGATGTGTATATATAGAGATAGATAGATATAGATGCATATGCCACATCAAGAATGAGATGTTGCGGAAGGGGGGGGGGGGGGGGGGGGGGGGGGGGGGCATATAAATTTGTACATCACAAAGAACCAGAAAAGAAAAGGTCGGTGTTCTTTGGATATTTTTTGCTTGTTTTTGGGGGGTGGAGAGGTTGCTGGTTTTTTTGTTTTGTTTATGTTTGTTTTTTTGTTTTGGTTGTTGTTTTTTTCCTCCAGTTATTTCGGCTGACCTTGACCCTTCTTCAAAAAGGGTGGGGGGGTTTTGGGGGTTTTTTTTTGCTTTTTTTTTTTCTCTCCTTCTTTCTTTCACAGATATAAGCATCACAATTTTTTTTTCATGTTAACGAAATTGCATTACTGGTATAGACAAAACCGTTCAATCAACACGTTATGATCACCTCTCTCTCTCTCTCTCTGTCTCTCTCTCTCTCCTGTCTCTCTCTCTCGTCTCTCTCTCTCTCTCTTCTCTCTCTCTCACACACACACCACACACCACACACACACACCCACACCCCACCTCCCCCCAAAAAAAGCAAATAATTGAAATCAGATCTTTTAGACGCAGTGGTTTGATCTTGAATTTGAAAGGAGAAAGGACCAAGACAGGCGCGGAAGGAGGAGGGGGGGGGGGAGATGCGGGAGAGAGAGGTGAAGGGAGAGCGGGAGGACTGAAATGATCGGAGATAGGGGCAATGGCCATTCTCGGTCAGCCACTGGGGGGGGAGGGGGGGGGGGGGGGAGGGGGGGGGCGGGGGGGGGGGGGGGGGGAGAAGCGGGGGGGGGGTGGGGGGGGGGGGGGGAGGTAGGAAGACCATATTTTATGCCAGGCATAAGAGAAAAGGAATAGACGTGATTGTGAACGATGTGAGGACGGACAGACAGAGACGGGGAGAGACAAGAGTCCCCACCGCGTCCACCCATTCAACATTATAATTATTATTACCTGGACGCTAAGCAGCAAGAAAGAGTTCAATCATGGAAGTAGCCCTAAACAATGAGAGCTCTCCTCTCTCACTCTCTCTCTGTCTCTCTCCTCTCTCTCTCGTCTCTGGAACAGGGGTCTCTCTTGAACAGGGGGTATGACGTTGGTTGTACATAGATTTAACCTCTACTACTGCAGATCTAGTTGCAAAGTGAGAACGACTGCAGGCGGGAAACTCTAAACAAAATCTTAATGTTAACATCTGTTTTTTGTACTTGTTACGAACCGCCCAAAAAAAGGAAAAAAAAAAAAATTTTTTTAAAGTGGACAAACGAATCACAAGACAAAACACGACGCGTTTCGACCTCTTAGGTCTTCTTCAGGCAAGATACCAAACAATCAAGATAACGACGATGAACGAAGCAGCAATCACTATCTTCAATCACTTCAGCGCAAGATGGGCGTTGAATCAACTCCATACAGTCACGGGCTGGCACACGCTAAACTACGGGGATACACGTCATTCTCCTAAAGATGATGTCACGACGCTGGTTGTTGGCTGAAACAGTGGTGATGGCATTGACGGGGGTGGGGGGGGGGGGGAGGGGGGGGGGGGTTAAGATGTGCTCTGAGATTCTGGGAACGAGAAGAAAGCGATGATTGCATGTGGTAGTAGTTCTGTTCTGTGATTTGTTGTTGTTGTTGTTGTTGTTGTTGTTTTTGCTTTGTTTGTTTTTTGTTTGTTTTTTTTTGTCTGAGATCCACCGGTAGAGAAGAAGAAGCTTCTACAGAGCAGAGCGTTCGTTCCCTCTCTTCTGTTCGTTCGCCTGTAGTTTTCACGCCCACGAATTTGTACTCATCGTTGTCAGTTTTAGGTTCCTTGTCCTGCTGTCAGCTGAAGGTCTTTTTCTTCCCCTCTTGGATTCAATCTATTTGTGTGTGTGGTGTGTGGGTGTTTTGTGTGTGTGTGTGTGTGTGTGTGTGTGTTTGTGTGAGGTCCTTGTGCCGCAACTTTTTTTTCATCAGGGCTTCTCTCTCTCTCTCTCCTCTCCTCTCTCTCTCTCTCTCCCGACTCTAGCCTCTCTCCTCTCTCCCTCTCCTCTCTCCTCTCCTCTCTCTCTCGCTCTCTCTCTCTATCTTGTGGTGTGTGTGTGTGGTTTGTGGTGTGTGTGTAGTGGTGACAAGGACAGCTTGTAAGACTAGGCTTTTGGCTTTAAAATCTTCATCCTTGCGTAATTAACTATCAATCAATCAGGTGAATCTCTCTCTCTCTCTCTCCGCCGTCGCCTCTCCCCTCTCTCTCCATCTCCCCTCCTCCTCCTCTCTCGCTCCATCTCTCTCCTCCCTCTCTCTCTCTCCGCCTCCTCTCTCCTCTCGCTCCCCTCTCTCTCTCTCTCCGTCCTGGCGTTTGATTAGTTATACTACATCATGAAAATCATTTTGAGATTTGTTTCAGCCTGTACTCTGTCTTTTTGTATAAAAACGCTCGGATTTCTGTCTCACTAGTTTACTGTTACTTTCTCTATGTGTGTGCGTGAGGTGTGCGCGCGTGTGGATTGTATATGCGTGCGCCCCTGTGTGAATATGTGTGTGTGTGTATGTGTGGGGAGGGGGGGTGGGGGGGTGCGCGTGCGCGCGGGATGTGTTTTGAAAAACATCCACTTAGGGGAACTGACTTTGAAACAGCTGATGACCCTGATGGTGGACCCTGCTGTCGGCTGAACTCTGACCTGAATGCACTCTTTGTCCCACTATCAGGGCGTGTTCCCGTTGCTCTGCGAGCGCGCACGTGATTTCTCTTTGCCACCCAGAGTCTTCAGCCGCCTGTGCTGAACTGAAAACAGGGGGAAACAGTAAGCGAGTGGGGAAGGTGGAGACAGGTATTGGACGGCAAGAGCCGGGCCCAGAAGGCTATTTGGGGAAAAAACATCATTCCGCGTCACCATTTCTAATCCCTAGCACTGGGGGGGGAAACACCGGCTTGCTTGAACCGGGATTTACTCCCGTAAACCTTTTGAAACTGTGTTTTTTGTCAATGTGATGTTTGTTTTCCTGTGTGGGAGAAGGAGGGGAAAAACACAAGCAACGCAAGCACCGCCTGCACGCACGAACGCACGCAACGCACGGCACGCACGCACGCCACAAGCACACACGCAACACGGTCCAACACGCAACACGTCATACACAACAAACACCACACACAGTTTCGTGGTAACGTATCTTTTGAAAATTCCGTGTTTTTTTTTTGAAAATGTTGACGGGCTAGGGGAATTTGTGATGTAGGCCTACGAGCCTAGTGGCCCAGTGGAAAGGTTATCGTGAACTTCTCTAGCTGAACCCGATGAAATCAGGAAATTCATTGGTTCCCAACGTGAGGTGACTCAGTCGGAACTACAACCACCAGTCGTTCGGATTGATCCACCAGGCACCAAGGACAAACCATTACAAGACCAACGCACAACTCCTCAAACCTTTCCTTGTCACTCTGTCTGTCCCAATTGCCTGTGGCCGGACTCACCTTGAATTAGAACCCAATTTTCGAACACTACCCGCTTCAAAATTAGGTAAATTTCTGTTGAAGTAGTCTGAAGCGCCCGAGAATGCTTCTCGCGTTGATAGGCGGGAGCTTCGCCCTCTGTTGAGTCTTAACGACAACAAACGCGGAAAGATACTAGCTGTGTGTTCTAGGGGGGGGGGGAGGGGGGCGGGGGGGGGTGGGGGGGTGGGGGGGGGGGGTGGTGGGGGGGGGGGGGGGGGGGGGCGGGGGGGGGGGTGGGGGGGGGGGGGGGGGGGGGGGGGGGGGGGGGGTGGTGGGGGTGGGGGGGGGGGGGGGGGGGGGGGGGGGGGTGGGGGGGGGGGGGGGTTGGGGTGGGGGGGGGGGGGGGGGGCGGGGGGGGGGGGGGGGGGGGGGGGGGGGGTGGGTGGGGGGGGGGGGGGGAAGGGGGGGGGGGGGTTGGGGGGGGGGGGGGGGGTGTGGGGGGGGGGGGGGGGGTGGGTGGGGGGGGGGGGGGGGGGTGGGGGGGGGGGGGGGGGGGGGGTGGGGGGGGGGGGGGGGGGGTGGGGGGGGGGGGTGGGGGGGGGGGGTAGCAAGCACAAAGGTGACATGGTGGGTGCCCGAAGCTTCAGTTGTTAGAGCGCCGTACTCGTGCTCCTGCGTTACGGGTTCGAGTTTCGGTACAGGGGATTTTTTTTCCCTCGGGGTTTACACCGTGTCTTACTTCCATTCCCCATACAGTCCCTTCGCTGAGACTTACCCGAGCTCGTGTGTGGACGCACGCACCACATCTTGCACACACGTCACATCTTATCACCAGCTTTTTCGGAGAGAAGGCCAGTGTTGGGCCCTTTGGATGGATGACACCGTGACACATCACACCTCACGAAGTTGGAGTCAATAGAGCTTCCTTAATTGCGGATAAAAGAACAACCAAAAAAAGAAGAAAAAAAAAAACAAAAAAAAAAACGGTCTGTACACACAAAAGTGTCGGAATCTTCCAACTGGATGACGGTGGACACTCAAAGAAAAGAATCAGACGAATGTGTACTAAGTCACTCTGACAGTGACTTTTCATGGAACCGGGGTGGTGGGGGGGGGGTGGGGGGGGGGTGGGGGTGGGGGTGGGGGGGGGGGGGGGGGGGTGGGGGGGGGGGGGGGGGGGGGGGGGGGTGGGGGGGGGGGGGGAGGGGGGGGTGGGGGGTGGGGGGGGGGGGGGGGGGGGGGGTGGGGGGGGTGGGGGGGGGGGGGGGGGGGGGGGGGGGGGGGGGGGGGGGGGGGGGGGGGAGGGGGGGGGGGGGAGGGGGGGGGGGGGTGGGTGGGCGGGGGGGGGGGCGGGGGGGTGGGGGGGGGGGGGGGGGGTGGGGGGGGGGGTGGGTGGGGGGGGGGGGGGGGGGGGGGGGGGGGGGGGGGGGGGGGGGGTGGGGGGGGGGGGGGGGGTGGGGGGGGGGGGGGGGGGGGGGGGGGG
The DNA here is from genome assembly GCA_016801955.1 of Conus betulinus. NCBI lineage: Eukaryota > Metazoa > Mollusca > Gastropoda > Neogastropoda > Conidae > Conus > Conus betulinus. The sequence continues at coordinate 10,438 of JADBJO010034361.1, forward strand.
GGGTGGGGGGGGGGGGGGGGGGGGGGGGGGGGGGGGGGGGGGGGGGGGTGGGGGGGGGGGGGGGGGGGGGGGGGGGGGGGGGGGGGGGGTGGGGGGGGGGTGGGGGGGGGTGGGGGGGGGGGGGGGGGGGGGGGGGGGGGGGGGGGGGGGGGGGGGGGGGGGGGGGGGTGGGGGGGGGGGGGGGGGGGTGGGGGGGGGGGGGGGGGGGGGGGGGGGGGGGGGGTTGTGGGGGGGGGGGGGTGGGGGGGGGGGGAGAGGGGGGGGGGGGGGGGTTGGGGGGGGGGGGGGGGGGGGGGGGGGGGGGGGGGGGGGGGGCGGGGGGGGGGGGGGGGTTGGGGGGGGGGGGGGGGGGGGGGGGGGGGTGGGGCTGGGAGACGAACAGGGCGACAATAAAACATCACATCAAATCTTTCACAGACAATCGCCTTTAAACATTCTATTTCGGGCTTTGAACAAAACTATTCCACCGATGCCAGGAGCGGAGGCGGTTTTCTCGTCTCCTGGAATGAGAAATCCCCAGCAGTCTACAGTCTTCTGCAGTTGTGGTCAATGGGGGGATTGACCTCCTACTGGCTGGAGGCCCCTTAAGAACAGGATGTACCCGCAGAGTGAGGTCTGCATACTTTGTGGCGGTGTTGTCGTTGGCAATAGTGGGTCCTGGTTCCGTGTAGTGGCCCGTCGTCTGGTCGCTCTCTCTCAGCTCTTGTTCCTTGTGAACTTCGGTTTCGCTTTCAGGTTGCTGGTCGGGGCCGACGATGGGCGTGTTCGGTTTACTTGGCCTCTTTGCCCCCTCAACAGGCCTATCCTCAGAGCCACCAGGCCAGCCCACTGTGAGTGTGGCATAGCAGTGAACGCCAGGGGGAGAGAGAGGGGCAGCTCTCCTTCGAAGGACACTGACGTGAGAGGTCAGTGTCGGGTCCGGCGCAGCCAACCTTCCAGGCCATATCAAGGGGTGACGACGGGTGGGTCTAACGACTGCGATCACCGTGGCCTGGGTAACCATGTTCTGAGGTCGAGGCACTCTTACGGGTGATTGGGTTGGGCTGAAAACTTGCCCTCTCGGCCGCAGTCTGCGAGTAGCCCGCCGAAGATTAGGGACTCGTGCAGCGCTCCAGCGACTCACGCGGCACAGGACCATCGCCACCCGAGCATGAAGAAGGCCGCCCCGGGTGGCCCTGAAGACAGCCTTCAGTTTTGGGGAAAGGAGGCGACATACCCCGACGCCCATCGTCGGTTTAGACCAACAGCACAAACTTGACCCAACGTTCAAGATGGAACAAAAGTTCATAAGAGAAGAGAGAACGACACGACGACCCCACATGAAACTCAGCCGCCCCATATACTTGCCGGCGACAGCAGTTTTTGCCACCAATGATGCAGACCTGTGTCTGCAGTACTCTTGTGCTCTAAGGGCCTCAGGCCGATAGGACGCCTAATCTGACCCTCAACCTCAACGGTCAACGGCCACCAGGCGGGCCATTCTTCATGTTGAGGCCGGGGATGGCGATGGTCCTGTGTTCACGTGAGGCCGTGCCTCTTAAAAACGGCGCAGGACGAAAGTCGCCTGAGCGCTGCACGAGTCTTTAGTAGCCTGTGGTCCCGCGACGGCCGACCCGAGCCGAGAGTTGGTCCGTGTTGGAAGAGAAAAAGCCACAAACAGAAAAAAAAACAGATAAGAGCAACACAATCTTTTCAACAAAAGCAACAAACATCACTACCAGCGTGTACACACCACAACGCGCGCGCGCGCGCGCGCGCACGCACGCACGCAAGCACGCACGAGTGCACACGCGCGCGCGTGTGCACACACACAACCACACATCCACGCGCACACACCACGAACACACCACACGATCATACACACACGCGCACACACCACGCGCACACAACGAACACACACCACGCCATACACACACACACATTTCGCGCGCGCGCGCCGCGCGCGCGCACACACAACACACACACACACACACACACACACGACACACACCACACCACACACGAACACACACACACACACACACACCACACACACACACACACACACACACACACACAGCACACACGACACACACACACCATCACTCAGCACACACGCACACACACACACCACAACATCCCACACCCACACTCACACACACACACACCCCCCCACCCCACCACCTCCGCTCCCCCCCCCCCTAGTATTCCAAACTTCATTTCCACAACGACCATTCCCTACCCCCACCCCACCCCCACCCCCAACATACCGCACCACCCCACCCCCCTCCACCCACCCACCCACCCCACACACACCACACACACACACACACACACACACACACACAACACCACACACACGAACACACACACACACACACACACACACACACACATACACACAACACACACACACACACGACACACACCACACACACACCCACACACACACACACACACAAACAAAACAACACACACACCCACACACCACACACAGTCACACACGCACACACACAAACACACACTGACCACCGCCATCACTCAGCTGTTACGCAGCTATTATTCCAAACTTCATTCCCAACGACCATTCCCTACCCCACCACCCCCACCCCCACCCCCGCTCCCCACCCCCCCCCGACCCCAACCCCCCTCTCCACCCACCCCACCCACCCCCACCCCACACACACACACACACACGCACGCACACATGCACGCACAGCACGCACGCACGCACGCACGCCACGCACGCGCGCGCGTGCACACACCACACACAAAGAAAAAAGAAAAAAAACGCTTCTCATTTAACATACGCTTCCCCTGACATGAACATACGGTTCTCCCCAGTACCCAGAACGGAGAGGTCGGGGAACGTGGGAGGGGCCGCAGGGGAAGGGGGAGGGGGGGAGGAAGTGGCGGGGGGGTGTGTGGTGGTGTGGTGGGAGTGCAGGGCAGGGCACCGGGGGGGGGGGGAGGGGGATAGCGGGGAGGGCTGGTAGGAGAAGGGGGCAGGGAAGGTTTAACCTAGCTGGGACAAAACCACAAATCTTACTGGAGGTATGAACTACTTACTACGAGGTCAGTCAACTTGCGGGGGGCGCCTGTGGGCCGCGTGTGTGTGG
>JADBJO010034362.1:0-13535 GCA_016801955.1 Conus betulinus
ATACTTAGCAACTCTAAATACTAAAGTAGAAATAGAAACAACTGCAGGCACAAATGGAAATCGTTGTCAGCAAACGCACCCTGAACTGTAAACAACCTGAAAACCGAACAACACGTGCAGCCAATCCGCACGTGCAAACAGCGACATCGGGCCATATAACACCGGCAGTAGGCGACCCAAAACCATCCTGAGGAGAGCGAGCGCTCGAAACAGACCTGTTGATTTTAAAACTTCCTTTTACCATCCTATTTTAATAGATGTTGCTCCCAAGGTTGAGCACTTTAAGAATTTATTAGCTTATTAGTGGTATTTATATAATATATATATAGATTATATATATATATATATATATATATATATATATATCTATATATATTTTTTTTTTTTAATAGAGTGATTCAAACAAGAATAGAGCATACATATTCTAGCACTAGATCATTAGAAATGGGACTTCCACGGGGATCAGTACTATCTCCGATTTTATTCAATATTTTAACTGCAGATATAACAAAAGGATTATCAAAAGATGTAATATTAGCACAATTCGCCGATGACTTATGTTTGTGGATGAAGGTCACTATGAAAAGAAAGACTCCATTAAGATCTGTCATTACATAAAAATAAAATATCAACATGAACTTCCTCAATTTACTTTGAACGGGTCAGTACTACAATACGCTAGTTCTGTAAAATTTCTAGGCGTTTATCTAACTTCAAAGCTTTCATGGAATCTACATATTGAATACATTTTTGAATAAAGCGAGGAAAAGTTTTAACGTTTTTTTTTTTTAAAAATCATAAGCAAACAAAAGTGGGGACAAGACAAAGATACCTTAACATTGCTATCTTTTGCGCTTGTGCGGTCTAGATTAATTTATGCCCAAGAAGTATTCTTTAGCGCCCCACAAACACTTACTCAATAAATTACAAAGTATTGACTGCAAATCGTATAAACTGGCACTTGGAGTTCCTGTACATACATGTAACGTGGGAACACATACATGAAATCGGAGTTTTGCCTCTCAATGAGTTTCGAAAAGCGTCTGCATCTAAATTCGTTTTAAAGAACTCTTCACAAAATACTTTTTGTGCTAAAAAGTATCCTTTAATTCAGAAACAGATTTCGCAAAAAGAGCTAGAGGCATAAAATCAGCTTTATCCATTCAGACATATGCTTCTACTCTATTGAAAGAATCAAATATAAATCAAACTAAAATCGCCTCGAGCCCCTTCCATACACCCATTCCCAAATGGGAACAAAAATCAAAGCTAAATTTGATACAAATTACACTGTAATAAGTAAAAACGATTCTCCAAACCCCTCATAAAACGATGTACATTGCCATTTGGAAAATGTATACAAAGATCACTTGAAAGTTTTTTACGGATGGTTCAGTACTAGATGATCGTAACACTGGCGCAGCCTTTATCACACCAACCTTAAAAGTGAAGAAATTGTATTATCTTGGGAAAAACTTGTAGGTTTTTACCGCCGAACTAGTAGCAATTTTCATGTCTCTAAAGTATATTCTAAATTCTTCCACTAAAAACTGTCAACTTCTACTTTGTAGTGATTCTAGATCAGCGCTTTCTGCTTTACAATCTCCAAATTCAAAGATTCGTAATGAGATAATAACAGAAATAAATTATGTAACGCACCTTCTATCAATGAAGAGAGTCAATATTACTTTTTGCTGGGTGCCCTCTCACTGCGGCATTTCATCCAATGAGAGAGTTGACCAAGCTGCTCGAAGCGCAGCACGCAACATTGAAGGCACAACTTCACTCAGTATAGATTTAGATTGTCAGAATGTTATGCACTGATAAATAAAGCATCAAACGACAGATCTAAACATTTATTGAAAACCACAGATTGTCTACATCATAAAAAGTGTGTTAAACCAAGCCTTGATATTAACCCTAAAACACAATTTTAGAACAATATCCAAACTCCAGTTTCCAGAGACGTAGAAAGCTTAATTCATCGCATGCGATTAAACTGACCTCGAACTAAGTACTGCAAAAAAAGTCTCATGTATGTGTGGGGAACCTCTCAGTGTAAGTCATCTGTTATTGGACTGCGCAAGAACAAAAATAGTAGTGCAAAGGGAAGGTGCTGACATTTTATGTGATGGATCGACTTCACTGAACTTGCCTTACATGTTGAATAACTATTTTTTCATGTGTTTAATTTTGAAACATTTATTACAAAGCCCAGTTGGAATATTCCTTGAATTATAACTTAACTTTTATTAGAGATTTTTTTTTCAACACATTTGAACAAACACATGCTCATCTTAATCAATTCAGTCACTTGTATGATGCCGCTTACAAATAAGATGCAACGTAAGATTGTCTTTAACCTCCTCAACTATACGCTTAATTGAAGTGTCCAAAACTGCAAAATATGACCACGTCAACGCTGGAAAATGTGTTGAAATGAAGATACCATTAAAGGACTGCTTCCAACTTCATCAGATACACCTCTAGTGCAGAGACACCATTGTAGAACAGAAAAACCAGTTCCACTGGACACGGTGAAATTTCTCTATGTCCTTGCAAACTGTGGCACTCTGAAAATCATATCATAAACTTACCTATTAACACACACACACACACACGCGCGCGCGCGCGCGCACGCACGCACGCACGCACGCACACACATTTTTCACACACACACACACACACACACACACACATACACACACACACACACACACACACACACACACACCACACACACAATCTCTCTCTCTCTCTCTCTCTCTCTCTCTCTCTCTCTCTCTCACACACACACACACCACACACACACACACACACACACACACACACACACACACACACACACACACACACTCACACACACACGCGCGCGCGCGCGCGCGCGCACACACACACACAGCTCAGATAAACAAATAACAGACAAAACAAACAAGCAAGCAAGCAAGTAAACACTGTTCTACTGTTTTTTGTATCCATTAGGTTATGATCCTAGCATTTATAATGAAGGGGGGCGCTCGGTTTATCTCTGTAATGATTATCATTCCATCTTTCTTCTTTATTCCGTTCACAATGATACAGCTAGTGATCCGCGAGCTATACCTTTAACTGCCTTTCTTTGCACACAGGAATAGGCTGCAAAAAGTCTAGTATCATATCATAAACGCTGTTTTTGAACTTGTTACCCGACAAAAAATACAAATAAAAGTTGACTGCGCTATTAGAGTACCACATAATATAGCTGATGTTTTTAAAGAGAAAATATTTTCTGGCAAGAAGTGGGTCATCGTGATTAACATATGGACGTGTGATGTTATATATTGTTACTGGTGTGGTCAGAAGAAAAAAGCAAGCGCATACAGTGACCAGAGTTCCTGTCAATGAAACCACCTTCTGTTTTCTGGAATCCTGAGCGGTGCGTTGTGCAGGAAGACGGCTGCCTATCTTGGCAGATCTGACAAGAGTCCAGATAAGAACACTGTTGGTGCCTGCCAGTATTACAGATGGCAGCAAAGAGAATCCAACCAACTCCAACCAAGGCCAAATCATCTGAGAGAACCATATGTATGACTCTGTTGCAAGTATATACAACACTTAGAATAATGGTAATCACAACGCACAACGTCAAAATCATATCCGTAGACAAAGTGAAAATACATCAGGGTGATAACGACAATCAATGATCCAACAACAACCCGTGACGTTCTCTCCGTCCACACAGCATTGACACGATGTGGCCACAGTACAGCTGCTGCCCTCTGCATGGTGAGTGTCACAAGTATCCATACAGACAAAACAGCAGCTGTGTTTCCCGTTAACAGGTACAGTTACATGGCAAAGTACCCTGGCTTGATATGTATGGCACATCAAACGCATGATAGAGCCATTCCTGAAGGAGGCACACTATCAACGATAACTGGTCAGAGCAGGCCAGAACCAGGAATAAAAAGTTCGAACAGGATTCAGGAAGACGAAAAATGATTGTTAAAGAGAATGATGTTTGTTTTTTCATAAGATAGACTTAGCCCATTTAGCTTCATATATTCACCCATCTTGTCAAGCTCACGTTGATAAATCTTTTTATATATGATTTATACTACGCTGGGGCGTTTTCTTTTTTCAGAGTTACTTCCATCCACATGCATATATCATCTGCATATTGAACAAGCACAACATTGTTCGAGATCTTACTTGGCAAATCATGCATTAATATGGTGAAGAGAAGAGGAGCTAGAACTGACCCTTGAGGGATTCCCATTGATAAGTTTCTTGATGTTGAATAAGTTTCCCCCTATTCTAGTTTGTATCACCCTGTCCTGCAAAAAAAACATTTAATATAGTTTATATATGTTTCCAGACAGGCCAATGTCTTTAATTTTGTTCAAGAGCTGGAAATGCCACACATTGATTTAACAATGGCTTAAATCCAGATAGAATGCCCGACTTTACTTTGGGAATTACAACTATTAAATATGTAACACAGGTAAAATTTGGGAGTTCTTTTTACTTCAAAGTTAACATGGAACATACACATTGATAATTTACTAACTAAAGCAAGGAAAACGTTAAATTTAATAAAAATAGTCTCTAATCAAAAAATGGGGACAAAACCCATCTACATTAGTAACACTGTGTAAATCTTTAATGCGATCAAAGTAACATATGCACAAGAAGTTTTTTTCAGCGCTCCAAAGTATTATTAAAAAAGCTTCAAAGCATTGAATGTAAGGGCATTAAAAGTAGCACTAGGTCTACCAACTCATGCATCATCATCACGAACATATTTTGAGACTCAAATGCTTCCATTAGAAGAGTATAGAGGATCAGCGTGTTGTAAATATGTAATTAAAAATTTAGCTATCAAAACATACATCAACTCTGACATAAAGGTTAGGTCAGATATTGACTTTCCTAAAAGAGCTAAATCAATATCCTCTCAAGTTACACTAGCACATTCACAAGCAAAACTATAACCGACTCTGGCATTTCTACAGATAAAGACTCAGTATCTGTCAGACCTCCTTTTTCCCAATACAACATGGGAACTTCAGAAAGCTTATTTTGACCTTGACCACACAGAGATATAAAGAAAGACGAAAACGTAAATATGCTAGCCAGTTATACTAAATGCCATATTGAAGAGAACTACGCGAGTCATTTAAAGGTATACACAGACGGTTCTTGTATAAGCAGTAAAACTGGGTGTGCCTTTTTAATCCCTGATCTTTTTGTGTAGATTCTAAATCCGTTTTGCAGGCATTACAAGCCTTACAACTGCACACCCGGCCAGAAATGATTATGGAAATTAGTTGCTTAATACACATGCTAATTGTAAGGGGTACCCAGATAACGTTTTGTTGGATACCATCTCACTGTTCTTTATACTATAACGAAAAGGTAGACAGGGCAGCTAAACATGGTGCTAAGTGTGGTTCTCAGTCTGAATACCTTCATTTTCCTCTTTCCTTGCACGAGCATTATGGGCTACTAAGGTCGCACATTTGGAATGTTTTCCAAAATGAAGTGAAACATCAAAACGACCAAGACCATTTTAATATTCAAAATATAAAAAGATAACTTTACAACGACTAAAAAATTACTTTCCTTAATGTATAGATGGAAACTGATGCTTTCAAAACAAAATATGTCAAAAATATAGTTTGCATTTGTGATGCAAAATATCTCCTAATCACATTCTTTCATGTCAAAGCTTGAAGATATTCATTCCAGTTTTATCGCAGAATAACCCGCTCAGTATATTCGATTCACCAGCTTTGACTTATGACTTTTTTGTAAGTCTAGAGAACAGTCCAATTGGTCACTATCTATAATCAACTTTTTTTTTTTTTTAATGCGGAAGTGATGGAGGGGTAGAAAGAGGAGATGGGGTGAGGGGGGGGGGGGGGGGGGGGGGCGATGTTTATAATTTTGTTGATTTTTTTTTTCTATTATAATCGTGTAGCTATATATTCTTCCTACATTCAAATACACATACATTTTAACGCCTAGGCATCCATATGTATACACACGTACATGAATATGTAGAACTCCATACAGTTTAGACATGCACAAGTCTTACTCTCTTACTCATGCACTAAATAAATGACACACACACGAAAAATGATCAGAATTATCATAAAATTTCCAACGATTCCAAAGAATAGTACCATAGGTAAACCAAGTTTATAGATCACATTGGCAGTCTTCCAATACCAGTACGCCTCCAACATCTTGATTCGGTTCAGTTATGATGGAGTTTGATATCTTAGTGTACACTATAGGCATTTACTCATTAATGCCACCCACAGAGATAACGGTCAGATTAATTGTGAGGGTCCCAGTTTTCATCATGAAACAAAGCGTCAGTCCTGCATGGATTGCTGCCATGCACAATGTGTCATGGTTGCATATTACTACAGTTTGCCTTTGCAGTGGATGTTGTAGTACAATGCGCTGTTTGAACTGAAGACAAACTCACCATGTAACATGATAGAGATAGAATTGTTGCCCAGAGAGGTGTTTTACCTTAACATGATATTGAAGAGCTGTATGTAACATGCATATACATTACCAGTGTCACACACACACACACACACACACACACACACACACACACACACACACAGTCGTGTGTGTGTGTGTGTGTGTGTGTGTGTGTGTGTGTGTGTGTGTGTGTGTGTGTGTGTGTGCACAGTCGTGTGTGTGTGTGTGTGTGTGTGTGTGTGTGTGTGTGTGTGTGTGTGTGTGTGTGTGCACAGTCGTGTGTGTGTGTGTGTGTGTGTGTGTGTGTGTGTGTGTGTGTGTGTGTGTGTGTGTGTGTGTGTGTGCACAGTCGTGTGTGTGTGTGTGTGTGTGTGTGTGTGTGTGTGTGTGTGTGTGTGTGTGTGTGTGTGTGTGTGATCTGACAACCAGACGGCAACAGATGTGCAAGAGTATTACTATCGTGGTCTGTACGTGCACTTGAAAGTAACGATTGCGTCAGGACCCATTGAGCATCACGGCAAGAACACATGAAGTGTGGCGCGGACAGGTGTCGTATATAATACTGTCGCTCATAAAATCGTGTCGCAGCGACAGTATTTCCCGGGAAATACTGCGACTGGTTCATGAAAAATTATCGCTACCAGCCGCCGTGGCGCAGTGGTTAGCGTTCCGGACTCCCGGCTGGGAGGTCGTGGGTTCGAATCCCATCAGAGTCATGTGGATTTTTCTTCCCCGACCGGCTACTACCCAGAGTTGAGTTTGCTGCGGACTCAGTTGGGAAGACTGGGACCACACAGTCGAGTTTCATCCACTTAATGGATGCGTTTCTGAGAGTGTTGCTCAAATTTCTTAACCATCAATGCAGGTACCTGTATCTCTCGAGCCTGGTTGACGCCGGGATATATTATGAAAGGAAGCGTGGAGTACAGCCCTGTCATGTAGTCTCAGACCGAAATGGAAATCCGTAGCATTATCTTAATCATCCTCATTCTCATTGATCAGCATTAAAAAAAAGTCTCAAATTTTGCTGTCCTTCATGCTCTGCTCTCATGGTGACCTCAGTTTCGATGTCCCCTCCACGTCTGTGGCTTTGGTTTGGTTCAGTCGGGGTCACCGGTATCGGCGAGTCCATGGGGGCAGTCGTTGGACGGACGTGGTGACGCCCTCCGGGCGAAGAGCTCACTCACGCCGGCTCAGCGACTAAGCAATTATTGTGCTTAGTAGGTGGTGTCCTGCGTACGTTAGATCAGAACAGACGCCACTGAACACCACCGAAGTGACTCGGCGGCAGTGCAATGTCTCCTGCTGTGGGTTGTCTGTTGACGACTTGACATTGACTGCTCCCTGTGGATTGCTGGTGCGGGGGGCTGCGGCGGGGTCGACCGGGCTGTGGCTGTGGAGATGGTGTCGGAATGAGCGGCGTGGGTGCACTGCCTCTGAGGTGGCGCAGAGGTTGGGGACAGCAGAAAAAAAAAGAAAAAAAAAAAGAAAAAATCGCTGAGCGACTTAATTTCATGAAAATTGGTAGCGCGACAGGATTTTACGAGAAATGTCCATAATATCGTGTCGTTGCCTAAAACAAAATCATGTCGCAGCGACAGCCTTTCATGTAAAAACAAAAACAAAAAATAAAGCTGCTAGTTAAGTTGCCGCTCTGAGACAGCATTTCCTGTAAAAATTTACGACGTCGAAGACATGATCGGTCTCTGCCCCAACTCTACCCCTACCTCTCTCTCTGATGGTTTTACGTATCAGTTGCCCCATTGTCTTTCTGTCTATGATTTTATTTGTGTCTGCTTGACTGTCGGTCTATCTTTCAGTCTCTATTTGTTTTTCTCGCTCATTCTCTCTATGTATCGCCCTTGCTCTATCTGTTTGACTCTCTTCAGTTTCAATCTGTCCATCAAACTGTCTGTCAGTTGGTCTCCGCCTCCTGCCCCCCACCTCCCCCTCCTCCCCCCCCCCCCCCCCCCCACCTCTCTCTCTCTCTCTCTCTGGACGTGCAAGCATGTGTGCGTGTATGTGGGGAGAGCGAGACTGTGTGTGTGTGTGTGTGTGTGTGTGTGTGTGTGTGTGTGTGTGTGTGTGTGTGGTGTGTGTGGACCCTGAAACAACTGCATTCATGTTCAAATATATTTGTGATTCATTTGGCCACAATCACGCGATCTCTCTCTCTCTCTCTCTCTCTCTCTCTCTCTCTCTCTCTCTCTCTCTCTCTCTCTCTCTCTCTCTCTCTCTCTCCCCTAGGATACCTCCGTGTAAGCTATTACTTTACATACCCCACCCACACTGAACATCTTCTCATGGGACGATACTCACCTTGACAAATGAAATAGAGCCCTTAAGACTTCTCCCCACAAACCCTGCAAGTTACACAATGATCTCTTTGTAGAAGTGTCTGTGCGCATTCGAGTTTGTGTATGTATGAGAGAGAGAGAGAGAGAGAGAGAGAGAGAGAGAGAGAGAGAGAGAGAGAGAGAGAGAGAGAAGAGAACGCACACACACGCATGTACACACGCATGCGTGGGCACACACGCACACAAACTCACACACATACATTTCCTCACTCATGCACTCCCTTACGGTACAGGAGGGGCACAAACCTTTGAAGGAGGTATGATAGATCAGAGATGGATGGGGCAGAGAGGAGGTCAAAGCCGAGGGAACAAATCATATAATTATCCCCATAATATTACATAATAGGGTGACAGGGCTATGTGAATGTCAATATGGATAGTCATGGGAAGACATATGGATAGTCATGGGAAGACAGAGAGAGACACGAAATCGTATAACACCCGCACTCTTATATTATGGATATCCTAATTCATTACATGCTACACACCAACTCTTAAAACTCCTTTCCTTCTACCTCAATGTCTCCGAATTTCTGATTTGATGTCATTTTAAAGAAGAAACAAAAAAAGAAAAAAAAAAATGATGTGTAGTAGTTCCATGGCATTATAGTATACTTATTACAAGTTGCAGCTTTTGGACTGCTCATTATTGATAGGCCTAAATAGTGTGCGACGAACAAAGAGAAATAATTATGACAATGATATTTGAGAAATTTGCGTTATTACTATTTAACCGCTTCGATCTTATGGGACTATGTGACCTTTTTACTTCTTAACTTCGCGGCACCACAACACGAACACGTGTCTTTGATCTTGGTCAAAAGGAACTTCATCTTTTGCAAATTTCAGTTCTATCTTCTACCGCAAGACTTTAGAGGTTCAAGATCCAGCTTTGTCGGCAGTGTGTGTGGGTGTGTGGGTGGGGTGGTGTGTGCGTGCGTGCGTGCGTGCGTGCGTGCGTGCGTGCGTGCGTGTGTGTGTGTGTGTGTGTGTGTGTGTGTGTGTGTGTGTGTGTGTGCGCCATGTAGTAGAAAAGTAGAGCATAATTTCTAACGTCCGTCAGTTTCTCGACGTATGTTTATATGGCTTTTACAAATACGGGAATACACACGCACGCACGCACACATACAGAGAGAGAGAGAGAGAGAGAGAGAGAGAGAGAGAGAGAGAGAGAGAGAGAGAGACAGCATCAAATGAATACAATAATAATGAAAATGAAATGATCAGTCAGTGAATTTAAAACGATCGAACTTTTTTGAACTTGATTGTATATTCTGTGACTGTGGAAGGCGTCAAAGACAGTGACTCTGCGACATCTGATCTTTTTTTGCTTTGACATTGGAGACAATAGTCTCTTCTTCTGACCAAAATCCTTGAATGTTTAAGAATTGCGGCTAGTTAGGTACAATAATTAATCAAATAAAAGGAGTTGCTAGGGAGGAGGAGTGGCAGGCTTAAAACGTTTGGGGAAAAGAAATGTGATTGGATATTTGAGCTTAATGACTGACGAGCTGTCAGAATCATCGATATGCTGTACATGCTGTGAGGCAATAATTTCGTCTGTACCATTTTGTTTTCCACGATGGCTACTGCTTATGGATACAGTGGAATGCAACCCGGCGAGTACTTCGCGCTTGTGAACTTTCTGGAAAGTTCAACATTTTCTGAAGGGACAACTGAAACTGTCTGTTCTGCGGTTTGGCTAGTATTAGCTTTTAGACTGTATTATGTTTGTGTTTCTGTTCTGACAAATAGGCATAATCATTTACTCTTCAAGTTTCGTTTATGAATGTGTTGAGACCTTAGGTGCCTTTAAATGGATTATTGAACAAGCTCACACATCTTATATGGCCAACAGACAAACAATATTGGTTTGCGTGTCTGTTAATATAGGCCCGTGGCCCAGTATTTGGCACTCCCTGGCCCATTTAACCCGAAATGATGTCTAAAATGGGCTTCCTTTTCTTTAAGACTTTTATTATTTCTTATATAGAACTCTTTGAAATAAAGGTAGCCATTTGATGGCTGTACTGTATGAAGCTCTTATGGTAAACTTTACAAATATTAACCTTGAGTGAAGTAAAATTAGTGAAGGAGTTAGGGCTGCATTTCTCAGGGGTTCTAACTTACCAGTCTTCCCTTACTTTCGTTGTGCTAAATATCCTAGGCCTACGATATTGAAAAAGACATCACATTTCACAGCACACACACACACACACACACACACACACACACACACGCACACACACACACACACACACACGAATGGAAATCTGACTTTCGTCAAAAACATTTATGATAAAAAAAATCACCTGCGACAATCTTTCATTCAATGGCAGGCTGCATTATTTTCTGTGCTATTTTTTGATGCTCAACCGCGGCGACGTTTTTTTTTCACTTTGCAGAAAAAAAAATCGTCGCTGTGAAAAAATTAACTCTGCGACCATATTTCACAGGAAATGTTAACTCTAGCAGTAAGATTTCACGTGAACATGTGTCGCAAGCGAAAGCATCACTGACTACAATATTTCACAGTGTCCTGTCGCAGAAAACTGTCGCAAAATTTCGAGCGACAGTATTTTATGGACAGCTACAATATTCTATAGGACATTTTTCGTGAACAGTTGTCGCGCAACAATTTTTTCCAGAAAGTATTGTCGCTGCAACAATATTTCACCTGAAATGCTATCGCTGCGTACAATTCCACGACGACAGTATTATACACGACACCCCGGCATATCAGCATAAGAAAGATTAAAACAAATAAGCAAATAACTGTGGGCGAAAGGGCTAGGAGCAGGCAATACAAATAGATTTGCCTTCGAGAGGGATTACGATGGTTCCCTCATGCAGCAAGTGAAGAGTTTTCATATTTACATATATTTTCTTAATTTCATGTTCCCATTCTTAATTCAAATCTTTGCCAAGTCATTGCTGTGATGACGGAGAGGATGTTGGCATGCGCTTGTTTTCCCCACTATTAGATTGTTCGTCTTTGTAATCAGAGGCATAAAAAACGCGAAAACAAACTGCATGGAAATTTTGATTTAATTTGGCCAACGATTCCTTTGAACTGGGAATAGAAAGTGCGAAAAAGCAATCACACACCTCAAAAGTGTCCTTTCAAAGTTCATTCTGGTAGAAAATAAGGTCACATGAACTTGACCTTGACCCTGTGTTAATAGCAGAATGTCAGTATCTGGTGTGACCACCTCGAGCATTGATCACAGCTGTGCACCTGCGGTACATCGAGCGCACCAGAGTGTTGGTCTGCCTCTGGGGGACTTGCCACCACACCTGGCCCACAGCGACAGAAAGCTGAGCTGCTGTCTGGGGTCTGGGGTTGAGCTGGTTCAACTGCCTCTGAAGGGCATCCCAGAAATGCTCTATTGGGTTTAAGGTCGGGAGAACAGGGCTGGGTGAGGCAGCAGATTGATGTTGTTCTGCCTCAGGAAGTTCTGCGTAGCACGGGCAGTGTGCGGTCTTGCGTTGTCCTGCTGAAACAGATTCTGTGGATGCCGCTGGGAAATGCGGCAGGACGTGGGGCCTCAGAACTTGGTCGATGTAATGAACAGCAGTGACCCCGTTACCACGTCCTGGACCCACATTCTGGAAGATGACTGGCCCAATACGGCGATTCATGCCGATAGCCCCCAGATCATGATGCTTTCACCACCCCATGGGTCCCTTTCGGTGATGTTGGCATCCGTGAAGCGTTCCCCCGCTCTTCTCCAGATCCGGATGCGGCCATCGCCTGGGTCAACGCAGAACCGGCTTTCGTCACTGAAGAGGACTCGGCCCCAGTCCCGATGGCGCCCATGCACGTGGATCTGTGCCCACTGCAGACGGTTCTGGCGATGCTGGAGTGTCAGGATAGGTCGCCGGGCTGGACGCCTGCATTGGAGACCAACTGTGTTTAGTCGGCGACGCACGGTCCTGCTGCTGATTGGCCTGCCATGGTTGCCGACGGTGTTCCTGGCTGTGTTGGCAGCGATTTGGTAAGGCTCCCGTCGATGCTGACGCAGAAGATGGCGGTCTTGGGCTGCTGTGGTGACCCTCGGTCTGCCGCTTCTCGGTCTGTCATCAGTGGTGTTTCTTGCTTGAAAGCGGTCCAGAGGCGGTAGAAGGTGGAAATGTGGACTCCAAATGCGATAGCGACTGCCTCATTGGAACCCCGGCCTGCAGTTGCCCCATTGCTATGCAACGTTTGCTCTTTGTGTGTCTTTCTGCGTATCATCATACCATCTTCCAAGGCTCTTGACTAGCTCTTCTGTGACTGTTGGAATGGCTTGGTTGGGCAACACTGAAGACCACAGATTCGGCCACTTTTCCTTTCCTCAGTGAGAGACTCCGTTATTTCTTTGGCTTGAACTTCATTCTGGATGAGGCAACTATGTCGTCCAGCCTCTCCAGCACAAGACGTATCTCGTCTTCTCTGGATAAAATGACTGTAGTGTCGTCCATGAAGGCCTTGAGAGGGGGCATCTTGTATCCATTGCCAAGGTCTGTTTGTCTTGCGTTGCTTGTTGCTGCTTTCAAGATGACTTCCAGTGCCAACACGAACAGTATTGGGGAAATTGCACAGCCCATTGCAATGCACAATTCCAAGTTGATCCCATCTGTTGTGTACTCCTTGGTGGAGAACTGCATTGAGAATCTCTCAAGAGCCATCTGTATCATCTCATGGGGTACAGA
>JADBJO010034363.1:0-7500 GCA_016801955.1 Conus betulinus
CCCACACTTCATTCATTTATCAAAAGCATAAAAAGAGACGAGAAAGCAAAGAAAATTAATCTTGCTGAATAGCCCTCCGCTTGCCATGCTGTGGAGAAAGGTTCAGGTTCTTCGCACGAGAGGAACACGCAACATACAACAACAACAACATACAAACAAAACAAAAACTTAAAGCGCCCCGAAGGATAACAATAGAAACGCCGGCACAAAATAAACCGGTCAGAAAAGGAAATGAAATATTGACCCCGCACCTCGTTATCTCGTTCGGGGTTGTATTTAAGCATCAGTGCGTGGCACAAGTGGGAATTTGCACAAGTTATTTGGCGGTCACTCGATTCCTACAGATCATTTCTCTAGCTTGAAGAGTCACCCCACGTTTTGTTGTTCATTCTTGATTGTTCATTAACGACACTCGACCCACCTTGTCAATTCCATTTTTGTGTTAGCAATTGATTGTTATTGACATGAAGAGATGAAATTTGAATGTGCTGTAATATCTGTATGCTATTGGAACGAGCCTTTTGTGTTTCCTTAGTTCCTTTTTTTTTTTTTTTTTGTCTTTCAAAACCCCCCCCCACCCCATCTTAAAAGATAATCAGGTTGTCATGCACAAACATACTTCCCTCCATCCCGCTATTCCCTCTCTCCTCTCCCTCTCTCTCTCTCTCTCTCTCTCCTCTCTCTTCTCTCTCTCTCTCTCTCTATCTCTCATTATGACCCCTCCTCTCTCTCTCTCTGTCTCTGTCTGTCCTCTCTCGCATTTGCAGAAAGCCTCCTCAACGTGCGATTGTCTCTACATATCATGGTCTTATTCAGTTCTTTTTGTCTTATTTCAGTTCTTTATTGTTGACGCTAGCAGGGCAGGGCAATCATGGTTGTAAAAAAGTACTCCAATGCTTATGAAATAAAATGTCTGCCTCGCTCTCTCTCTCTCTCTCTCTCTCTCGTCTCTCTCTCTCTCTGTCTCTCTCTCTCCTCTCTCTTCTCTCTCTCTCTCTCTCTCTCTCTACTCTCTCTCTCTCTCTCATCTCAAACTCTCCAAAATCAAACGCTTCCTCGACCTGCATTCACGCAAGCTCTTTTCCAGTCTCATATTCAATCATACATAGACTATGGATCTACTCTATGGGACTGTGCTAGCGCTAACACCCTCAAACCATTGGTTAAGCCTACACAAGCGAGCACTCAAATTAGTCCTCCTAAAAAGCAGTAGTCTTCTGGACTCGGACTATAAAAAGATTCAAGTTATCCATCTCCCTTAAGTCTGAGATTAGAATACAACAGAGGGATCATAATGCACAAGATTGTGTCTGGGAAGGCACCCTCAACATTAGTTCACAGATTCTCAATACATTCCTGAAGGACTCTACCCAAACCTCATGTCCCTGTTCCTAGAATTGACTTATTCAAATCCAGTTTAACATATATTCAGGTTCCGTCAATGGAACTCGCTCCCTGAATCAACCACACAAACGTCCCAATTCATATCAACCTTCAAACACCATTACTTCAACCATCTATGTGCCCAGTACTTGCATACTCCGCGTTAAATCCACCACCAACCACCACCACCCTCTTTGCTTTATGTATGTACTTGACTATTTAGAAAGTGTTTTTTGTACATGAAATGCACATGTATGTTATTTTGTTTAGTAAGTATGTCTTATGTGTGTGTGTGTGTGTGTTGTTGTGTGTGTCGTGTGTGTGTGTGTGGTGTGTGTGTGTGTGTGTGTGTGTGTGTGTGTGAGTATGGTTGTGTGTGTGGTGTGTGTGTGTGTTTGTGTGTGTGTGTGTGTGTGTGTGTGTGTGTGTTTCCTACTTCCTCCTGCCCTCTATCTTGTCATTCTATAGAGTGTATGTATATCTTCTTATCTCTAGCTCTCTCTCTCTCTATCTCTCTATCTCCTCCTCTATCTCTCCGCTCATTCTCATTCCCTTCTCCTCTCTCTCTCGGTTTCTGCAGGAAATGACTTGATTTATATATCCATATGGACATCTCCTCCTACCCCGTGGTGACTGGGTCTATCATTATGCAATTTCCCCACATCCCCTTTTTTTTGCTTCATTTTTCATTTGCCCGGGTGCCTACACCCACCCTCCTCTGAATTTTGGTGCTTCAAAAATCGATTATCTTGTATCTCTTTGGAATTTTGATTGACCCAGATTCGTTCTAAACATGCTCTCTTATCTGCGCACACACTCTCGCATCTCTTTCTGCTCTCCCATCTCCTCTCGCTATCTCTCTCCTCTGCTCTACTCTCTCTCTCCTCATCTCTCTCTCTCTCTCTGTGTCTCTCTGGGCTCTCGGTCGCTATGCTATTTTCTTTTTGTTTTTTTCTTCCACTTTATTTTTAAAGTTTAATCCCCGGATTGTAGTGTAGATCTAGTCACTTTTTGCAATGCATCCTTGGCTACCTCATCTTGATTTTATATTGTTGACCCTACTCGGGCGGAGGACTGGATGGTAAAAAAAAAGCACACTCATGCAGGGTGCTGGATTATCTATTATCCTCGTAAATAAAGATTGATTGTGTCTTGTCTTGTCTTTGTCGTGTCTCTTGTCTTGTCCTCTCTCTCTCTCTCCTCTCACTCTCTCCTCTCTCGTCTCTCTCTCTTCAACTAGTGGTATGGTGTGGGAAGATGATACGGGGAATTTGGTTTGGTGCTTACTGTTTCTTTCAGCTTACATGGTATTGCTGCTGCAAAATGTCAGCCTTTAGGACATGTGTGATAATTGTTCGCATTGCTAGGATTCTTACGTTGCACGGTGTTCTCTTCGCTCCGGCTGTGGTGTAAATTTGGTTGGGCAATTGCCATGAATATATACACCATGTTCTTTTCTTCTTGCGATCTCTTACCTGTAAGCTCCTTTATCTGTCCGTTTGTTTTCTCGTCTGCCTAAGTGCTTATCTTCGGTCTATCTCTCTCTTCGTCCCATCTCTCTCTCTCTCTCGCTCTCTCTCTCCTCTCTCTCCTCTCCTTGTCTATTCTCTAATCTCTCTGCTCTCTCTCTCTCGCTCTCTATCTCTCTCCTAGCCTCTCTGTTTTTTGTTTATCTTTCTATCTCTCTGTTTGCTGTCTCTGGTCTCTTCTTCCACACCACACACACACAACACACACACACACACACACACACACACACACACACAACACACAACACACACGCGCGCGCGCACGCGCGCGAGCACGCCACGCCACGCACACGTGGTGTGCAGGTGCCCTTGCGAACGCTAGCACCGCACCATATCCGTTACCTTCCTCTCAGGAGTCGCCCCACCTCTGTTCATTACTATATCTCTGTCTCCACCCATCCTCCTGTTCATACTATTATCTCTGTCTCCACCTCCGGTTCTTATATATATCTCGTTCTCCACCTCCTGTTTCATACTATATCTCTGTCTCCACCTCCTGTTCATTACTATATCTCTGTCTCCACCTCCTGTTCATTACTTTATATGTGTGTTGAAAAGGTTGTTTTTTTTGTTTTTTGTTTTTGATGTTTCCTCTCCCATGTCCTTACAAAAGCAGGAACCACGCACCCCAGACACACACACACACACACACACACACACACACAACACACACACAACACACACAAACTCTCTCTCTCTTCTCTCACACACACAAACACACACACACACACACACACACAACACATGCACACGCGCGCGAGCGCGCGCAGCGCGCGCGTGGGCGTCACACACCACACCACACACACACACCACACACACACACACCACAACACACGACACACACACACCACACACACACACACACCACACACAACACACACACAACACACGCATCCCTACGATAACAACAACATCGACAGACACGACTACGCTCCTACTAATAAAAACAGTACAATAAAACAACCCACTAGCTCTACCACTTAAAATGATTGTTGAACGCGAAGTCATCTGGCACAGATGGCGAATCTTGTGCGCAGTCTAACGCAGCTGATCATCAATCAACCTATGTCACGCCAACAGCCAGTTGAGTGCAGAATATCCACTGGTGGGTTGCTTCAGACGACCCGGTAACAATGGCTCTCTGAGACTTGTTGATGGCGTAATTGCGGAAGGAGGAGGCGAAAGGGTAGAAAAGAGTATGGGGAGCCGGCATGAAGAGCGTGCAATGGCATTTCCACAGAACACGAATTGCGCGGCAGCAGAACGAAAAACACGTGCAAAAATTCAAGACATCCGTAAATAATAATCACCTCTTCAACAACGGACGGATGCAGAGCTTTCAAGCGTTAAGAAACAAAACACTTTTCCCCATCATTGATCATTTCTCCCCCTTGGTCTGGAGTATTTGCTTTGAGGCGATAGAAATCAATGGCAACAGCAACACACGACCAACAGCAATAACGAACGCATGGACAGCAATGAATGAATGACCTCGGCTAAGAATAGACGGCGTTCTTCATCTTCGTCCGTTTCTGAACGCCTTTTTTGAATTGTTTGTTTGTTTGTGTTTTGCATGTTCTATAATGATATCTGGCTCATCAGTCTTGCACGAACAACAATAAACACCGCAACAAATGAGCTACAAGAATAAGAGTAACAATTACTGCAAAATGTTCTCCAATGTCAATCAAAAGCGTTGCACACACATGCAGTGAATAAGAAAAAAAAATTCAGAACACAACCAACAATAAATGTATAAAGCAATGAATGGATAATAAATAAGTAAATAAATGAATATTTAAGGAAATAAACAGATAATATATAAATAGATAAATGCATAAATCAGATGAATAAAAGAACAACAACAACAACAAAACGTAATGAAAAATACAAAGATAAGCAGATTCTTAAAAAGAAGAAGAAAAGATAGAGGGACGCGGGGGTAGAAATCTCACCCTCCAAAATGTCCTCAATGAGTGATAAGGCATAGTAGTTAGCAGGAGCAACAACAAAAGTGACAGTGCTCACAACAACACCAACAGCAGGCATGTACTTTTACAATCCCATGATATAAAACACAAAACGTTTTTTAAAAAAAAAGCGACAAAAAATTAAATCTGTGTTTGTTTGCTTAAAAAAAAAAAAAAAACTCTGACTTTTTTATCGTCGCGTTCCATGCCTTAACAAAAGAAAACACCGGATTCATACGAGTGTCAAAATAACAGCAACGAAAGAAAACACGTAAACATCCTGCAAAGTTCTAACACTCAACAGCTTAGGAAAAAAAGAATAACATATGCTACGAAACTAAGTTACAAAGTAAAGCCACCGTCACCATCCCCCACTTCTGGAAAGCGAAATAGGATCAGTGGTTTGGAGCAAGTTTTCTTCAGCTGAACTTTATACATAATTCCTACCGGCTGCTGGCTTCATCTTGAGAGAATTAAAACAGACAGCACTGAAAGCTGTGAAGTAGAAAAAAAAGTTGTTTTGTTTGAAAGGGCTAAAATGTTGTAAATTGAATGAAAACAACTTTGAAAGAGCTTTGTCTTCTTTGGGGGGAGATAGATAGATAAATAGATAGATAGATAGATAGAGAGAGAGAGAGAGAGAGAGAGAGAGAGAGAGAGAGAGAGAGAGAGAGAGAGAGAGTGTGTTTGTGTGTTGGGTGGGGGAGGGTTGTCTGTATGCGTGCGCGTACGCTCGCAGAAACATGCGTAACTAATGAAGTGTGGTTAAGAAAAACAAAAACAAAAAACAAAAAAAAGCAACAAATAGCTTTCCCATCCCCATCCCCACCCCACTTCGAAATGAGCTTTTGTTTCCGTTACCCGATGTGTACCCCTATTTCGTTCTCTCACAAAACTACTGTTTACTTTATTAATGGGTTGAAAAAGAAGCATGAACAGCCTGAACAGTTCTGAAAACGTCAGGCTTCACAAGCAGATTTCAGAAAAGACGAGGCTTTAAGAACTGTTGAAGAATGACCACAACACTTTTCCTAACGCATTCAGTGTGGGCTGAAATGAAACCAGTTTACTTTCAGATTTTTCAAAAAGAAGAGTTTGTTTTTCTTCATTAGTAAGAACCTGATTAAAACGCGTGTGAAAATCAAACATCAATATTCATGGACTTGTGTGTGTGTGTGTGTGTGTGTGTGTGTGTGTGTGTGGTGTGTGTTGTGTGTGTGTGTGTGTGTGTGTGTGTAGACAGATTTGATAGCAGGTGTGAACAACAAATTAGCCTGACCCTGAAGGACATCACTTTATATTGCAGTCTTAATGCCCTCCCAGCTGCTCTGCTGCTCCATACAAAACAAAACAAAACAAAACAAAGCAAACAAACCAACAACACGAAACAAAATACCCGTATGCTACCAGTAGCAATGCACAGCAGCAACAACAGCAATAACAACATATATCAACAGCAAAAAAAAGGATATTAATCAGACACAAGAACAGCGAACAAACTGAATCTTTTGCTCGTCAGTTTTGTTTGTTTGTTTTTGTTGTTGTTCACGTGCGTCAGACCTTGGCACGAGGGACAAAATATGGCAACGTCAACAAGAGTAAATACTTCATCATTTGTCATGCGCACCAAAAAGAAGACAAGAGAAAGCAAATAAAATCAATCTTGCTGCTCGCCCTTCGCTTCCACGCTTGTGACAAAGGTCAGATTCTTCGCACGAGAAGCAACGGGCAACAACAACAGCAGCAAGAAACAAACCCTTTAAAGCCGAAGAAGGATAACAATGGAAACGCCGACAAAATAAACGGTCAGAAAAGAAATGAAATGAAGCGTCTTGTTTCTCCGTTCGGGTTTGTATTAAGCATCAGCGCGTAGCACAAGTGGGATGCATAATCTGATGGTGTCACTTGATTCCTAGAGATCATTTCTCTAGCTGAAGGGTCACCCCACTTTTGTTGTCATTCTTGATTGTTCCTGAATGATCGCTGCTGCCTGTCAATTCCATTTTTGTATTAGACTTGTGTTTATTGTTGAAGTGTTGAAGAGTAATTTTAACCTGTCATACTATCTATACGCTATCGTAGCGAGCACTTTTGTTGTGAATTTACTTTGAATTTCATACCTTTAAAACAATCATTCATAATTCAGGTGTTCATGCACAGCCTTCCTCCCTTACCCCCGTCCCTCCCCCCATCTCTCTCTCTCTCTCTCTCTCTCTCTCTCTCTCTCTCTCTCTCTCTCTCTCTCACGCGCGCGCGCGCGTGCCTATCTTATGATTCATTTACTATATTTGTTTTCATGATTGCCGTGTGTGTGTGTGTGTGTGTGTGTGTGTGTGTGTGTGTGTGTGTGTGTGTGTGTGTGTGTGTGTGTGTGTGTGTGTGTGCGTGCGTGCGTGCCTGTGTGTGTGTGTGTGTGTGTGTGTGTGTGTGGTGTGTGTGTGTGTGTGTGTGTGTGAGAGAGAGAGAGAGAGAGAGAGGAGAGAGAGAGAGAGAGAGAGAGAGAGAGAGAGAGATGGGAACTCCACACGCAAACATCAAATCTGGAATGGTAGCATGTGACATTCCTGTCATGATGAGGACAGAAGAAATTCTGTTCGTAATGCCAACAGCTCTAATGG
>JADBJO010034363.1:12500-13534 GCA_016801955.1 Conus betulinus
AAATTGATGTCAATTGAGGAAGAAGGGTTTAATCTTTACATCAACAAAAAAGAAACAAAAAGGAAAACAAACATACCCACAAACAACAAAACAGACCCACACAGAATGGATCGTGATTAACCCAAGCTCACCAGCAGTCTTGATTACTTCATTATCACCACCTGTCGGCAGTCTTTATTACGTCATTATCACCATCTGTCGGCACAGTCTTTATTACGTCATTATCACCACCTGTCGGCAGTCTTTATTACGTCATTATCACCATCTGTCGGCAGTCTTTATTACGTCATTATCACCACCTGTCGGCAGTCCTTATTACTTCATTATCACCATCTGTCGGCAGTCTTTATTACGTCATTATATCACCACCTGTCAGCAGTCTTTATTACGTCATTATCACCATCTGTCGGCAGTCTTTATTACGTCATTATCACCACCTGTCAGCAGTCTTTATTACTTCATTATCACCATCTGTCAGCAGTCTTTATTAGTTCATTATCACCACCTGTCAGCAGTCTTTATACTTCATTATCACCATCTGTCAGCAGTATTATATTCACCATCATTATCACCATCTGTCAGCAGTCTTTATTACTTCATTATCACCATCTGTCAGCAGTCTTTAATACTTCATTATCACCATCTGTCAGCAGTCTTTACGTCATTACTTCATTACTCACCACCTGTCAGCAGTCTTTATTACGTCATTATCACCATCTGTCAGGCAGTCTTTGTACGTCATTACGTCATTACACCACCTGTCAGCAGTCTTTATTACTTCATTATCACCACCTGTCAGCAGTCTTTATTAGTTCATTCTCACCACCTGTCAGCAGTCTTTATTACTTCATTATCACCACCTGTCAGCAGTCTTTATTACGTCATTATCACCATCTGTCAATAGTCTTTATTACTTTCATTATCACCACCTGTCAGCAGTCTTTATTACTTCATTATCACCATCGGTCAGCAGTATTTATTACTTCATTATTTATTACTCATTATCACCACCTGTCAGCAGTCTTATTACGTCA
>JADBJO010034364.1:0-13531 GCA_016801955.1 Conus betulinus
CCATTCGCTATGGAGGAATGGGATGGGGGAACGGGACAGTGGTGAGAGTGGGGCAGAAATGAAGTGAGGATGGAGGAACATACACGAAACTTACGTGGAAACAACTTTGTAAACTTGGCCTATACAAACGTTCCTCATGACATGGATCCCACATCGTGGTATTAAATATAATTATTTGTAACTAGTCCCTGGACTGTCAATCACACATTGTAATTGTCCACTTCACAAACTTTACAACACAACAGTCACGATGGGTCCTAGTGAGGATTTTCTTTCACAACATTTTGCTCCAGGTAGCAGCGATGTGTTGAAGTTTGCCATAAACATGGAGGAGATTGACCACGTTCTTGCATCTCTTCACAATAGTTGCCATTAATTGTGTGTGAATGTTTTTGTTGACAAGATTCTGTGTGCTGCTGCACATAAGCTTGTGTAGTGGGCTGGCCACTGTCTGTGCCACATGTGCTCGATATTCTAACAATTACTTTTGTGCCCTGTGTTGGGTAAATGCTTCGATTTTGAATCACGTTCGCTTGGATTATTTTCCTGTTCATAGCCTTCAGTATTTTTACACTAAGAGTCATATGGAAATCTGTTTCTGTTACACACTTTTTCTCAGAGTCATCTCACACTATCACTAACTGTGTATTGGCACCACACAGTTTCATGTTGATTTACCTTTCATTGTTTTGAGTGTCATACAAAGACTGGGGAAACAGAGGTAGTCAAAATGATGATCATTGTCAACTAAATGTGTATCAGTACAACCATTGTTTTCACTGTCAACATCAGCACCATAGAAACGAACAAGGCAGAGTTGCCAAGAAGAAAGTAGATGGAGATGAAAAAGCTGCATTGCCGACCCATGGCTTCTTCTGTGTTTCACAGTGTTATTCTGGATTAAATAGAAGGGGCACTTTGTGCGATACATGGCCTGGACGCTGTGCTAGTAATTTGACAGGGAATACTTGGTTATAGTATTGAACCTCAAGACGACGACAATGTGGTTTTCCTTTCCCTTCAGTATTGAACGGGGATAGCGTCATGTTCTGTAGTGCGGAGTTAAGCATACTTTCCCAAGTTGACAGGAGACTCATAACAGGCATACAAGAAGACTTGTGAAGGAAACAACTGAATATTTGAACAAGCTGCTGGTTAGGGAGAAACAAAAGTGAACATCAAAAGGAATAAATTTCTCTACACAGAAAAGGTGTCTCTTAGCACTGGGGTAAGACATCCATCTGAAAAAGGCACATCTTCAGACGCCCATCCATCCAAAAGCAGCGGGTTCGAATCCCTTCTGTGCAACGAAAATAAATGTGAAGAATGAAAAAATGTGAAGAAGGTTAATTAGTTAGTTTAGTAAGTCAGTCATGTAGTTGAGCATTAAGTAAAAAACGTAGTTTATTAGTTAGCTATTTAATCAGTTAGTGAGTGAGAATTTTTTTTGAGAGAGAGAAGAGAGGAGAGAAGAGAGAGCGAGACAGAGAATAGAGACAGAGCACAACATTTTTGCTCCAGGTAGCAGAGATGTTTTGAAGTTTGCCACAAACATGGAGGAGATTGATCACGTTCTTGCATCTCTTCACAATAGTTGCCATTAATTGTGTGTGAATGTTTTGTTGACAAGATTCTGTGTGCTGCTGCACATGAGCTTGTGTAGTGGGCTGGCCACTGTCTGTGCCTCATGTGCTCGATATTCTAACAATTAGTTTTGTGCCCTGTGTTGGGTAATGCTTCGATTTTTAATCCCGTTCACTTGGATTATTTTCCTGTTCATAGCCTTCAGTATGTTTACACTAAGAGTCATATGGAAATCTGTTTCTGCTACACTTTTCCTCAGAGTCATTGCACACTATCACTAGCTGTGTATTGGCACTACACAGTTTCATGTTGGTTTACCTTTCGTTGTTTTGTGTGTTATACAAAGTCTGGGGAACAGAGGCAGGCATAAAACATAATAATCATTGTCAGCTGTATGTGTATCAGTACAACCCATTCTTTTTTCAATGTCACTCTCAGCACTATAGAACAAACGAGGCAGTGTTTGCAAAAAGACGGCAGATGATAAAAATGCTGCATTTCCGACCCATGGCTTCTTCTGTGTTAAACAGTGTTATTCGGATTACCTAGAAGGTGCACTTTCTGCGATACACAGCATGGACGCTGTGCTAGTAATGTGACAGGGAATAATCGGTTAAGTATTGAACTTCAAGACCACGACAATGTGATTTCCTTTCCCTTCAGTATTGAATGGCGTTAGCATCATGTTCTGCAGTGCTGAGTTAAGCATACTTTCCAAAGTTGACAGGAGACCCATAACAGGCATACAAGAAGTCTTGTGAAGGAAACATCTGAATATTTCAACTAGCTGCTGGTTGACGAGAAACAAAGTGAACTTCAAAAGGAATAAATTTTCTCTAATAGAAAAGGTACCTCTCAGCACTGGGGTAAGACATCATCTGAAAAAAAGACACGCCTTCAGACGCTCATCCATCCAGAAGCTGCGGGTTCGAATCCCGTCTGTGCAAAGAAAAAAAAATGTGAAGAATGAAAAAATGTGACGATTAGTTAACTAGGTAGTTAGTCAGTCATGTAACTAAGTAAGCAGTAAGTAAACTACGTAGTTAATTAGTTATCCATTTAATTAGTTAGTTAGTGTGAGAATATTTTTTTCAGACAGATAGAGAGAGAGAAAGAGCGAGCGAAACAGAGAGAAAGAGGGAGAGACACAGAGAGAGACAGAGAGAGAGAGAACTAATAAGAATGCAACTAGTTTTGTGTGGTTTAGGCTATTAAGTCCCAATCACAAAAACTGACTATGGGGGAATGGGATGGGGGAACAGGACAGTGGAGAGAGTGGGGCTGAAATGAAGTGAGGATGGAGGAACAACATACACGAAACTTACGTGGAAACAAATTTGTAAACTTGGCCTATACAAACGTTCCCCGTGACATGGATCCCACATCGTGGTATTAAATATAACTATTTGTAACTAGTCCCCGGACTGTCAATCACACATTATAATAGTCCAGTTCACAACTTTACAACACAACAGTCACGATGGGTCCTAGTGAGGATTTCCTTTCACAACATTTTCGCTCCAGGTGGCAGTGATGTGTTGAAGTTTGCCACAAACATGGAGGAGATTGACCACGTTCTTGCATCTCTTCACAATAGTTGCCATTAATTGTGTGTGAATGTTTTGTTGACAAGATTCTGTGTGCTGCTGCACATAATGTGTAGTGGGCTGGCCACTGTCTCTGACACATGTGCTCGATATTCTAACAATTAGTTTTGTGCCCTGTGTTGTGTAAATGCTTCGATTTTGAATCACGTTCGCTTGGATTATTTTCCTGTTCATAGCCTTCAGTATTTTTACACTAAGAGTCATATGGAAATCTGTTTCTGTTACACACTTTTTCTCAGAGTCATTGCACACTATCACTAACTGTGTATTGGCACCGCAAAGTTTCATGTTGATTTACCTTTTCGTTTTTTTCAGTGCTATCCAAAGTCTGGGGAACAAAGGCAGGCAAAATAATGATCATTGTCAGCTACATGTGTATCAGTACAACCATTTTTTTTCACTGTCACTATCAGCACCATTGAACAAACTAGGCAGTTTGCCAAAAAGAAAGCAGATGGAGATGAAAAAGCTGCATTGCCGACCCATGGCTTCTTTTGTGTTTCACAGTGTTATTCCGGATTACCTCGAAGGGGCACTTTTCTGCGATACACAGCATGGACGCTGTGCTAGTAATTTGACAGGGAATACTTGGTTATAGTACTGAACCTCAAGAAGATGACAATGTGGTTTCCTTTCCCTTCAGTATTGAACGGTTATAGCGTCATGTTCTGCAGTGCAGAGTTAAGCATACTTTCCAAAGTTGACAGAAGACTCATAACAGGCATACAAGAAGACTTGTGAAGGAAACAACTGAATATTTCAACTAGCTGCTGGTTGGGGAGAAACAAAAGTGAACTTCAAAAGGAATAAATTTCTCTAAACAGAAAAGGTGTCTCTTAGCACTGGGGTAATACATCCATCTGAAAAAGGCACGCCTTCAGACGCCCATCCACCCAAAGCTGCGGGTTCGAATCCCATCTGTGCAAAGAAAAAAAAATGTGAAGAATGAAAAAAAATGTGAATATTAGTTAGTTAGTCAGTCATGTAGTTAAGCAGTAAGTAAGGGGCTTAGTTAATTAGTTAGCCATTTAATTAGATAGTTAGTGAGAATAATTTTTTCAGAAAAAGACAGAGAGAGAGAGAGAGAGAGAGAGAGAGAGAGAGAAAGAAAGAGAGAGAGAGAGAGAGAGAGAGAGAGAGAGAGAGAGAGAGAGAGAGAGAACTAAAAGAATGCGAATAGTTCAGTGTGGTTTAGGCTAGTAAGTCCCATTCACAGAAACTGACTATGGAGGAAAGGGATGGGGGAACGGGACAGTGGTGAGAGTGGGGCAGAAATGAAGTGAGGATGGAGTACATACACGAAACTTACGTGGAAACAACTTTGTAAACTTGGCCTATACAGACGTTCCTCGTGACATGGATCCCACATCGTGGTATTAAATATAATTATTTGAAACTAGTCCCCGGACTGTCAATCACACATTGTATAGTCCAGTTCACAACTTTACAACACAACAGTCACGATGGGTCCTAGTGAGGATTTCCTTTCACAACATTTTTGCTCCAGGTAGCAGTGATGTGTTGAAGTTTGCCACAAACATGGAGGAGATTGACCACGTTCTTGCATCTCTTCACAATAGTTGCCATTAATTGTGTGTGAATGTTTTGTTGACAAGATTCTGTGTGCTGCTGCACATAAGCTTGTGTAGTGGGCTGGCCACTGTCTGTGCCACATGTGCTTGATATTCTAACAATTAGTTTTGTGCCCTGTGTTGGGTAAATGCTTCGATTTTGAATCACGTTCACTTGGATTATTTTCCTGTTCATAGCCTTCAGTATTTTTACACTAAGAGTCATATGGAAATCTGTTTCTGTTACACACTTTTTCTCAGAGTCATCTCACACTATCACTTACTGTGTATTGGCACTGCAGAGTTTCACGTTGATATACCTTTCATTGTTTTGATTGTCATACAAAGACTGGGGAACAGAGGCAGGCAAAATGATGATCATTGTCAGCTACATGTGTATCAGTGCAACCATTTTTTTCACTCTCAATATCAGCACCATAGAACAAACTAGGCAGAGTTTCCAAAAAGAAAGCAGATGGAGATGAAAAAGCTGCATTGCCGACCATTGCTGCTCTGTGTTTCACAATGTTATTCCAGATTACCTAGAAGGGGCACTTTCTGCGATACACAGCATGGACGCTGTGCTAGTAATTTGACAAGAAATACTTGGTTATAGTACTGAACCTCAAGACGATGACAATGTGGTTTCCTTTCCCTTCAGTATTGAACGGGGATAGCGTCATGTTCTGTAGTGCAGAGTTAAGCATACTTTCCAAAGTTGACAGGAGACTCATAAAGGCATACAACAAGAAGACTTGTGAAGGAAACAACTGAATATTTCAACTAGCTGCTGGGTTGGGGAGAAACAAAAGTGAACTTCAAAAGGAATGAATTTCTCTAAACAGAAAAGGTGTCTCTTAACACTGGGGTAGGACATCCATCTGAAAAAAACACACGCCTTCAGACGCCCATCCATCCAAAAGCAGCGGGTTCGAATCCCGTCTGTGCAAAGAAAAAAAGTGTGAAGAATGAAAAAAAAATGTGAAGAAAGATTGATAAGTTAGTAAGTCAGTCATGTAGTTAAGCAGTAGTAAGTAGGTACTTAGTTAGCTATTTAATTAGGTAGTTAGTGAGAATATTTTTTTCAGACGGACACACAGAGAGGGAAAGAGGGAGCGAAAGAGAGAGAAAGAGGGAGAGAAAGAGACAGCGAGAGAGACATAGAGAATCCCGTCTGTGCAAAGAAAAAAAATGTGAAGAAGAATGAAAAAAAATGTGAAGATTACTTAACTCTTTAGTTAGTCAGTCATGTACTTAAGCAGTAAGTGAGGTACTTAGTTAAATAGTTAGCTATTTAATTAGGTAGTTAGTGAGAATATTTTCTTCAGACAGACACAGAGAGGGAAAGAGGGAGCGAAAGAGAGAGAAAGAGGGAGAGGAGAGGAGAGAGAGAGAGAGAGAGACATAGAGAATCCCGTCTGTGCAAAGAAAAAAAAAATGTGAAGAATGAAAAAAATGTGTGAGATTACTTAACTCGTTAGTTAGTCAGTCATGTACTTAAGCAGTAAGTAAGGTACTTAGTTAAATAGTTAGCGATTAATTAGCTATTTAGTGAGAATATTTTTCAGACAGGCAGAGAAAGAGAAGAGAGAGTGAAGAGAGAGAGAGAGAGAGAGTGAGACACAGAGAGAGAGACAGACAGACAGACAGACAGACAGACAGTGAACTAATAAGAATGCGAATAGTTCAGTGTGGTTTAGGCTATTAAGTCCCATTCACTATGGAGGAATGGGATGGGGGAACGGGACAGTGGTGAGAGTGGGGCAGAAATGAAGTGAGGATGGAGGAACATACACGAAACTTACGTGGAAACAACTTTGTAAACTTGGCCTATACAAACGTTCCTCATGACATGGATCCCACATCGTGGTATTAAATATAATTATTTGTAACTAGTCCCTGGACTGTCAATCACACATTGTAATTGTCCACTTCACAACTTTACAACACAACAGTCACGATGGGTCCTAGTGAGGATTTCCTTTCACAACATTTTTGCTCCAGGTAGCAGCGATGTGTTGAAGTTTGCCATAAACATGGAGGAGATTGACCACGTTCTTGCATCTCTTCACAATAGTTGCCATTAATTGTGTGTGAATGTTTTGTTGACAAGATTTCTGTGCTGCTGCACATAAGCTTGTGTAGTGGGCTGGCCACTGTCTGTGCCACATGTGCTCGATATTCTAACAATTAGTTTTTGTGCCCTGTGTTGGGTAAATGCTTCGATTTTGAATCACGTTCGCTTGGATTATTTTCCTGTTCATAGCCTTCAGTATTTTTACACTAAGAGTCATATGGAAAATCTGTTTCTGTTACACACTTTTTCTCAGAGTCATCTCACACTATCACTAACTGTGTATTGGCACCACACAGTTTCATGTTGATTTACCTTTCATTGTTTTGAGTGTCATACAAAGACTGGAAAAGAGGTAGTCAGTCAAATGATGATCATTGTCAACTAAATGTGTATCAGTACAACCATTGTTTTCACTGTCAACATCAGCACCATAGAACGAACAAGGCAGAGTGCCAAGAAGAAAGTAGATGGAGATGAAAAAGCTGCATTGCCGACCCATGGCTTCTTCTGTGTTTCACAGTGTTATTCTGGATTAAATAGAAGGGGCACTTTGTGCGATACATGGCCTGGACGCTGTGCTAGTAATTTGACAGGGAATACTTGGTTATAGTATGAACCTCAAGACGACGACAATGTGGTTTCCTTTCCCTTCAGTATTGAACGGGGATAGCGTCATGTTGTGTAGTGCGGAGTTAAGCATACTTTCCAAGTTGACAGGAGACTCATAAACAGCATACAAGAAGACTTGTGAAGGAAACAACTGAATATTTGAACAAGCTGCTGGTTAGGGAGAAACAAAAGTGAACATCAAAAGGAATAAATTTCTCTACACAGAAAAGGTGTCTCTTAGCACTGGGGTAAGACATCCATCTGAAAAAGGCACATCTTCAGACGCCCATCCATCCAAAAGCAGCGGGTTCGAATCCCTTCTGTGCAACGAAAATAAATGTGAAGAAGAATGAAAAAAATGTGAAGAAAGGTTAATTAGTTAGTAAGTCAGTCATGTAGTTGAGCATTAAGTAAAAAACTTAGTTAATTAGTTAGCTATTTAATCAGTTAGTGAGTGAGATTTTTTTTTTGAGAGAGAGAAAGAAGGAGAGAAAGAGAGAGAGAGAGACAGAGAAGAGAGACAGAGCACAACATTTTTGCTCCAGGTAGCAGTGATGTTTTGAAGTTTGCCACAAACATGGAGGAGATTGATCACGTTCTTGCATCTCTTCACAATAGTTGCCATTAATTGTGTGTGAATGTTTTGTTGACAAGATTCTGTGTGCTGCTGCACATGAGCTTGTGTAGTGGGCTGGCCACTGTCTGTGCCACATGTGCTCGATATTCTAACAATTAGTTTTGTGCCCTGTGTTGGGTAAATGCTTCGATTTTTAATCCCGTTCACTTGGATTATTTTCCTGTTCATAGCCTTCAGTATGTTTACACTAAGAGTCATATGGAAATCTTTTCTGCTACACTTTTCCTCAGAGTCATTGCACACTATCACTATCACTACTGTGTATTGGCACCACACAGTTTCATGTTGGTTACCTTTCGTTGTTTTGTGTGTGTTATACAAAGTCTGGGGAACAGAGGCAGGCAAAATAATAATCATTGTCAGCTATATGTGTATCAGTACAACCATTCTTTTTTCAATGTCACTCTCAGCACTATAGAACAAACGAGGCAGTGTTGGCAAAAAGAAACGGCAGATATAAAAATGCTGCATTGCCGACCCATGGCTTCTTCTGTGTTCACAGTGTTATTCGGATTACCTAGAAGGTGCACTTTCTGCGATACACAGCATGGACGCTGTGCTAGTAATGTGACAGGGAATAATCGGTTAAAGTATTGAACTTCAAGACCACGACATGTGTATTTCCTTTCCCTTCAGTATTGAATGGCATTAGCATCATGTTCTGCAGTGCTGAGTTAAGCATACTTTCCAAAGTTGACAGGAGACCCATAACAGGCATACAAGAAGACTTGTGAAGGAAACATCTGAATATTTCAACTAGCTGCTGGTTGACGAGAAACAAAAGTGAACTTCAAAAGGAATAAATTTCTCTAAATAGAAAAGGTACCTCTCAGCACTGGGGTAAGACATCCATCTGAAAAAGCACGCCTTCAGACGCTCATCCATCCAGAAGCTGCGGGTTCGAATCCCGTCTGTGCAAAAAAAAAAAAAAAAAAATGTGAAGAATGAAAAAAATGTGACGATTAGTTAACTAGGTAGTTAGTCAGTCATGTACTAAGTTAAGCAGTAAGTAAACTACGTAGTTAATTAGTTATCCATTTAATTAGTTAGTTAGTGAGAGATATTTTTTTCAGACAGAGAGAGAGAGAAAGAGCGAGCGAAACAGAGAGAAAGAGGGAGAGAGAGAGAGAGAGAGAGAGAGAGAGAACTAATAAGAATGCAACTAGTTTTTTGTGTGGTTTAGGCTATTAAGTCCCAATCACAAAAACTGACTATGGGGGAATGGGATGGGGGAACAGGACAGTGGAGAGAGTGGGGCTGAAATGAAGTGAGGATGGAGGAACATACACGAAACTTACGTGGAAACAAATTTGTAAACTTGGCCTATACAAACGTTCCCCGTGACATGGATCCCACATCGTGGTATTAAATATAACTATTTGTAACTAGTCCCCGGACTGTCAATCACACATTATAATAGTCCAGTTCACAACTTTACAACACAACAGTCACGATGGGTCCTAGTGAGGATTTCCTTTCACAACATTTTCGCTCCAGGTAGCAGTGATGTTGAAGTTTGCCACAAACATGGAGGAGATTGACCACGTTCTTGCATCTCTTCACAATAGTTGCCATTAATTGTGTGTGAATGTTTTGTTGACAAGATTCTGTGTGCTGCTGCACATAAGCTTGTGTAGTGGGCTGGCCACTGTCTCTGACACATGTGCTCGATATTCTAACAATTAGTTTTTTGTGCTGTGTGTTGTGTAAATGCTTCGATTTTGAATCACGTTCGCTTGGATTATTTTCCTGTTCATAGCCTTCAGTATGTTTACACTAAGAGTCATATGGAAATCTGTTTCTGCTACACTTTTTCTCAGAGTCATTGCACACTATCACTAACTGTGTATTGGCACCGCAAAGTTTCATGTTGATTTACCTTTCGTTGTTTTCAGTGCTATCCAAAGTCTGGGGAACAAAGGCAGGCAAAATAATGATCATTGTCAGCTGTATGTGTATCAGTACAACCATTTTTTTTTCAATGTCACTATCATCAGCACCATTGAACAAACTAGGCAGTGTTGCAAAAAAAAGAAGGCAGATGATAAAAATGCTGCATTGCCGACCCATGGCTTCTTCTGTGTTTCACAGTGTTATTCCAGATTACCTAGAAGGTGCACTTTCTGCGATACACAGCATCGACGCTGTGCTTGTAATGTGACAGGGAATAATCAGTTATAGTATTGAACTTCAAGACCACGACAATGTGATTTCCTTTCCCTTCAGTATTGAACGGGGTTAGCGTCATGTTCTGCAGTGCGGAGTTAAGTATACTTTCCAAAGTTGACAGGAGACCCATAACAGGCATACAAGAAGACTTGTGAAGGAAACAACTGAATATTTCAACCAGCTGCTGGTTGGCGAGAAACCAAAGTGAAATTCAAGAGGCATATAAATTTCTCTAAATAGAAAAGGTGTCTCTCAGCACTGGGGTAAGACATCCATCTGAAAAAGGCACGTCTTCAGACGCCCATCCATCCAAAAGCTGCGGGTTCGAATCCCGTTGTGCAAAGAAAAAAGATGTGAAGAATGAAAAAAAATGTGCCGATTAGTTAACTAGGTAGTCAGTCATGTAGTTAAGTAGTAAGAAAGGTACTTAGGTATTAGTTATCTATTTTATTAGTTAGTTAGTGAGAATATTTTTTCAGAAAAAAGAAAAAGAGAGAGAGAGAGAGAAAGAAGAGAGGGAGAGAAAGAGAAGAGAAGAGAGAGAGAGAGAGAGAGAGAGAGAGAGAGAGAGAGAGAGAGAGAGAGAGAGAGAACTAATAAGAATCCAACTAGTTTTGTGTGGTTTAGGCTATTAAGTCCATTCACAAAAAAAAACTGACTATGGAGGAAAGGGATGGGGGAACGGGACAGTGGTGAGAGTGGGGCAGAAATGAAGAAGTGAGATGGAGGAACATACACGAAACTTACGTGGAAACAACTTTGTAAACTTGGCCTATACAGACGTTCCTCGTGACATGGATCCCACATCGTGGTATTAAATATAATTATTTGAAACTAGTCCCCGGACTGTCAATCACACATTGTAATAGTCCAGTTCACAACTTTACAACACAACAGTCACGATGGGTCCTAGTGAGGATTTCCTTTCACAACATTTTTGCTCCAGGTAGCAGTGATGTGTGTTGAAGTTTGCCACACAAACATGGAGGAGATTGACCACGTTCTTGCATATCTTCACAATATAGTTGCCATTAATTATGTGTGAATGTTTTGTTGACAAGATTCTGTGTGCTGCTGCACATAAGCTTGTGTAGTGGGCTGGCCACTGTCTGTGCCACATGTGCTCGATATTCTAACAATTAGTTTTGTGCCCTGTGTTGGGCAAATGCTTCGATTTTGAATCACGTTCGCTTGGATTATTTTCCTGTTCAGCCTTCAGTATTTTTACACTAAGAGTCATATGGAAATCTGTTTCTGTTACACACTTTTTCTCAGAGTCATTGCACACTATCACTAACTGTGTATTGGCACCGCACAGTTTCATGTTGATTTTACCTTTCATTGTTTTGAGTGTCATACAAAGACTGGGAACAGAGGCAAGCAAAATGATGATCATTGTCAGCTACATGTGTATCAGTACAACATTTTTTTTCACTGTCAACATCAGCACCATAGAACAAACTAGGCAGAGTTTCCAAAAAGAAAGCAGATGGAGATGAAAAAGCTGCATTGCCGACCCATGGCTTCTTCTGTGTTTCACAGTGTTATTCCAGATTACCTAGAAGGAAACTTTCTGCGATACACAGCATGGACGCTGTGCTAGTAATTTGACAGGGAATACTTGGTTATAGTACTGAACCTCAAGACAATGACAATGTAGTTTCCTTTCCCTTCAGTATTGAACGGGGATAGCGTAGCGTCATGTTCTGTGCAGAGTAAAGCATACTTTCCAAAGTTGACAGGAGTCTCATAAAGGCATACAAGAAGATCTGTGAAGGAAAAAAGTGAATGTTTCAACTAGCTGCTGGTGGGGAGAAACAAAAGTGAACTTCAAAAGGAACAAAATTTCTCTAAACAGAACAGGTGTCTCTTAGCACAGGGGTAAGACATCCATCTGAAAAAAAAGACACGCCTTCAGACGCCCATCCATCCAAAAGCAGCGGGTTCGAATCCCCGTCTGTGCAAAGAAAAAAAGTGTGAAGAATGAAAAAAATGTGATGAAAGGTAATTAGTTAGTAAGTCAGTAATGTAGTTAAGCAGTAAGTAAGGTAGTTACTTAGTTAATTAGTTAGCTATTTATTAGTTAGTTAGTGAGAATATTTTTCAGACAGACAGAGAGAGAAAAAGTGAGCGAAAGAGAGAGAAAGAGGGAGAGAGAAGAGAGAAAGAGCGAGACGGAGACACAACCCTTTTTGATCCAGATAGCTGTGATGTGTTGAAGTTTGCCACAAACATGGAGGAGATTGACCAAGTTCTTGCATCTCTTCACAATAGTTGCCATTAATTGTGTGTGAATGTTTTGTTGACAAAATTGTGTGTGCTGCTGCACATAAGCTTGTGTAGTGGGCTGGCCACTGTCTGTGCCACATGTGCTCGATATTCTAACAATTACTTTTTGTGCCCTGTGTTGGGTAAATGCTTCGATTTTGAATCACGTTCGCTTGGATTATTTTCCTGTTCATAGCCTTCAGTATTTTTACACTAAGAGTCATATGGAAATCTGTTTCTGTTACACACTTTTTCTCAGAGTCATCTCATACTATCACTAACTGTGTATTGGCAACGCACAATTTCATGTTGATTTACCTTTCATTGTTTTGAGTGTCATACAAAGACTGCGGAAATTAGGCAGGCAAAATGATGATCATTGTCAGCTACATGTGTATCAGTACAACCATTTTTTTCACTGTCAACATCAGCACCATACAACAAACTAGGCAGAGTTGCCAAAAGAAAGCAGATGGAGATGAAAAGCTGCATTGCCGACCCATGGCTTCTTTCTGTTTCACAGTGTTATTCCGGATACCTCGAAGGGGCACTTTCTGCGATACACAGCATGGACGCCGTGCTAGTAATTTGACAGGGAATACTTGGTGATAGTACTGAACCTCAAGAAGATGACAATGTGGTTTCCTTTCCCTTCAGTATTGAACGGTTATAGCGTCATGTTCTGCAGTGCAGAGTTAAGCATACTTTCCAAAGTTGACAGAAGACTCATAACAGGCATACAAGAAGACTTGTGAAGGAAACAACTGAATATTTCAACTAGCTGCTGGTTGGGGAGAAACAAAAGTGAACTTCAAAAGGAATACATTTCTCTACACAGAAAGGTGTCTCTTAGCACTGGGGTAATACATCCATCTGAAAAAGGCACGCCTTCAGACGCCCATCCACCAAAAGCTGCGGGTTCGAATCCCCTGTGCAAAGAAAAAAAATGTGAAGAAAGAAAAAAGCAGTAAGTAAGGTGCTTAGTTTAATTAGTTAGCCATTTAATTAG
>JADBJO010034365.1:5000-7500 GCA_016801955.1 Conus betulinus
CAAAATGCCCTGAAGACTCTAATCTGTGCTTTTGTCTTGTCTCGGCTCGACTATTGTAACTCCCTCCTTGCCCGTTGTCCCTTAACGCGAATCTCTAAACTTCAAAAAGTTCAGAATAATGCCGCCTGTCTGATCTCCCGCTCCTCTAGATCTGATCACATATCACCAATTCTGTCATCCTACACTGGCTCCCAATTCAGTCTCGCATTGACTTTAAAGTTCTCCTCCTGGTTTTCAAATCACTGAATAATCTGGCTCCCTCCTACCTCTCCGACCTCCTCTATCTCTATGTTTCTGTCTCGCAACTTACGCTCATCCACCGATTCTCGTCTGCTCCGGCTTCCCTCCACTTGCCTGAAAACTTCAGGCCAACGATCTTTCTCTTACCAGGCACCTGCTGTGTGGAATGGTCTCCCTTCTTCTCTGCGCAACACAGACTCTTTGAAGACTTTTAAAACCTCCCTAAAGGCACATCTTTTTCTTCGGACTGACTAACCATATTCACTTATCTCTGTGCGCGTGTTTGCTGGTGTTGACATGCTCGTGTGTCTGTTTTGAGTGTGTGAGTTTTTCACGGTGTGTGTGTGTGTGTGTGTGTGTGTGTGTGTGTGTTGTGTGTGTGTGTGCGTGCGCGCGCGCATGTCTGTGTGTGTGTGTGTTTGTGTGTGTGTGTGTGTGTGTGTGTGTGTGTGTGTGTGTGTGTGTGTGTGTGTTGTGTTGCTTTGAATTAGAATAACTATTTTTATTTTTTTCTGTATTATGCGCGTTGGGCTCTTGTGAGGTAAAGCGCACTATGAATATCCTTTTACATTACACACACACACACACGCACACACATGCACACACGCACGCACACATATGCACGCATACACTGACTCGTATACATGCATGCACACACACACGCATACACAATCATACGTACATCTCCTCTCTCTCACGATCCCGTCTTTCCAAACACTCACACACGCTCATACAGAGTTAAATATTCACTCACACACCAGCGCGCGAGCGCACACACACACAAACACACACACACGTTTCGCGCGCGCAAGCGCTTACGCGCTTGCGTACACGCACGTACGCACGCACACGCACGCGCGCACATACACACACACACACACACACACACACACACACACACACACACACATACACACACACACACACACACACACACACACACACACACACACACACACACACACACACACACACAATCTGCCTGCGCATGCGCGCATCCAGGAACAGGTAGCGGGATGGAGACACACAGACAGACACACAGACAGACACACAGACAGACAGACACACAGACAGACAGACACACAGACAGACAGACACAGAGCGACAGATTGAGAAATTTGGCTGTGCAACGGCGAACCGTGCGCACATTTTCCATAAGAGGGAAATAACCCTCTCACAGAGTATTTTAATTTTCACAGAGTTATATACCTTTGGTTTACATCTCGGCTAGCCCCGTTGATATGAGTCCGATCAGCGGACGAAGGCCTAGGAGCAGGCAATACATATAAATCTGCCTTCAGGAGGGATTGTGATGGTTCCCTCAAGCAGCTAGTGAAGGGTTTTCATATTTATAATATATTTTCCCATTTTCTTCTTCATCTTCAACATTTTTTTTTTCATTTCAAATCTTTGCTCAGTCATTATTATATAATGATGGAAGAATTGTTGGCCTGCGCTTGTTTTCCTCCACTACTTAATTGTTCAGCATTATATTGTTGGGTCAATCAGTAGGCGATTGCATCTCTTAGGTGATCCAAGTAAAAGTTGTTCTGCACAATTCTTAGCCGCTGACAATGCTTGGGTGAATGAACAGCAGAGCTGACCTCTCAGACTGTTCCATATCTTTTGATCTCCCTTGAATCCTTAAATGGATCCTCAAGCATAGGCTCAAAGATTGTCCCCTATATTTTATACTGTTTTCATAATGTTTTTAGTTTTTCAGCAATTTCTTTCCTCTCCACACTCGTTTTGTTTTATTTTCTACCTTTCGCTGGCTGCTTTGGGGGTGGTGTAGGATTCTTTTTTGAACCCCTGGTGGTGAGAACACCACAGAATTATGGACTGTGGTGCGTCTCTATTTGACACCAAGAGAACAGACACAATCAGCCATATCTCCCTGATGAGTCTGATCCAGCGGACGAAAAGACTAGGAGCAGACAATACACATAGCTCTGTTTTCAGAAGCGATTGTAATGGTTCCCTCATGCAGCTAGCGAAGGGTTTCATGTTTATAACATATGTATTCCCATTTTCTTCATCTTCGACTTTTTCTTTTATTTCAAATTCTTGCTGAGTCATTATTATTATGATGATGGAAGAATTGTTGGCCTGTATTTGTTTGCCCACACTATGTAATTGTTTTGTATTCTTTCTTTTTTTTTAGTTCTTCTTTTCCTTTATGTATAACAAAAATCGTTTGAAAAGATCATGTCCTATTTTCTTTGTTTTTTTGATTACTTTTTGTTCGCTCTCTCTCACG
>JADBJO010034365.1:12500-13530 GCA_016801955.1 Conus betulinus
GAGAGGCAGAAAGAGATTTCATTATTGTAATCCAAATAAGAATGTGTGAATGAGTGTGGGGGGGGGGAAGGGGGGGAAGGGCGTGAAGTAATGATGGCGGCCTATCATCAACAGTCATTTCCCATGTGACACGCTGACTTCAAACGAATGAAGCCACTTGACCTACCAGGCACGTACCCGTGGGAAAACGACTATTCTGGGTGCTTCTCCTTCCCAATGCAGATACAGACCTCACACCCAAGACTGTCAGCATCCCAGTCTGCCAGACAACAGACTCCTCGTGCTGCAGCCTACTGCAACACACACACACACACACACACACACACACACACACACACACACACACACCACGTTTTCTTAAAGCCATGCTGTCAGGACGTTTAAACTCAACCGGCTGTGTCCTATTTGACATCAGCCTCTAGAGAGACAGAACATCACTCATCTCGTTTCTCTTACACATCAGAAGCGCCGTTGGTGTAGGGGTATCATGCAAGATTCCCATTCTTGCGACCGGGGGGTTCGATTCCCGGACGGCGCAGATGTTTTTGGTTTTTTTTTTTTTTAATTTTTATTTTATAGTAGGGGTCCGCACGTAGTGACGCCTCCTTGATGAAACTGAAACTGAAACTGATCAGGTGCAATGAACACGGAAAGAACCTGATCAACCAGACAGTAGATGGTTCAAACATCCTCGTTCTTCACCTCTTGTCTCTTTTCTATTCATGTTTTCGGTATGTGAATCTAGTTACGTGATTCACCTAACTGTAAACTCTTTGGTGGGTGGGTGGTGGGTGTGGGTGTCGGTGGGTGGGTGGGTCGGTGCGTTGTGTGCGTGCGTGCGTGTATGGTGTGTGTGTGCGAGTGTTGTATATGTGTGTATGAGTATATGTCAGCGCGCATGCGCGCGCATCTGTGTGGGTCAGTGGGCTGGAACCATTCCACCGTGACTTTTTCTGACATGTGTCGGCTGGCCCTGGGGTTTGTTTTGGTAAGTTATTGCTTTAAGCTGTCTGGTGTGGTTGGCGCTCCT
>JADBJO010034366.1:0-5000 GCA_016801955.1 Conus betulinus
CCACACTCACAATCTTGCGTGCGTGCGTTCGTCGTTCGTGCGCGCCACGCTCACCCTGACTTGTATTGCCATTAAATCGGACCTACGTAAAGCTGCATGTTGGTGTAGAATGGATTCCAAAAACCCTGCCAGAAACTGGGTGCAGAACGTGCGTGACATCCCAGTTACGTCGTCCCTTCACCACTTTGCTCACCTTTCAAATATTATGGATTGTGAATTAGCGTGTAAGTACCACCCCCCCCAACCTCCATAAACCATTATCCCCCTCACTTTCCTTCTAATAACACACCCCCCCCCCCCTCCCCGCTCCCTTTTCGCACTGGCATACCTCCCCTCCTTATGCTTCTTGGCTTGAACCTTCCTCTAATTAACACAAACCAACCCCCTTCTTCTCTCATCTCTCTCTCTCTCTCTGTGTTACACACACACACACACCCACACACACACACACACACACACATACACACACACACACACACACCACACACACACACACACACCACACAGGCGCATGCGCGCTCACGCAAGCACAACACACACACACACACACACACACACAAACACACACACACACACACACACCACCACACACACCGCGCGCGCGCGCGCATCGCGCGCGCACGCACTTACGCACCACATATCCACACACACACACACCACGACTCATGCGCGTCGCGCACACTTCCATTGCCACATGCACAACGGCATGCGCCATACACACAGACACACACACACACCGCGCACGCAACACACACACACACACACACACACACCCCACACACACAACACACACTCACACACACACACACACACCACGCACGCACGCACGCACGCACGCACTCACTTGCACACAACACACACACACACACACACCACCCACACACACAGATTTACCCCCACTTACACACACACTACGCCTCACACACACACAACACACACACACACACCACACACGCACCCACTTCACACACCTTACACACACACACAACACACACACAACACACACACCACACACACACACACACACACACACACTCAAGCAACAAAGCACCTTGCGTGTGTGTGGGCCGTGACTGTGTCATGGTCCAGGCTAACTCCATTACTTACAAGAACCTCCAGGCTGAAGTCCATGGAACCGAGCTGCTTTGAACATTGTGCCGATACCCCGCAGACGTGCAGATCGCTGGTTCCGTGTACCAATCAGAACCCGAGAACTGAGTTTACTGTAGACTGCTGTCAGGCTCAACCGACCTCGAAATAGAAATTAGTGGAAGGTAATAGACGAACACTAAGAAAGAAGACAGAAAATGCTAAGCAATGTGGGAGTGTGCTCGATGCTGAATTCACTTTTCTGATAGCTGCAAGATGTACAAGGTATTAACACACACAACACACACCACACACAAACACACACACACCACACACACACCACACACACACACACACACGTACGTACGCAGGCACGTACGCACGCACGCGC
Source organism: Conus betulinus (assembly GCA_016801955.1). Classification (NCBI taxonomy): domain Eukaryota; kingdom Metazoa; phylum Mollusca; class Gastropoda; order Neogastropoda; family Conidae; genus Conus; species Conus betulinus. The sequence goes on from JADBJO010034366.1 coordinate 1,481, forward strand.
AAAGCACGCACGCACCGCACCCCACGCACGCACACGCACGCACGACACGCACAGAGAGAGAGAGAGAGAGAGAGGAGAGAGAGAGAGAGAGAAGGGAGAGAGAGAGAGAGAGGAACGACACCAATATCATGATATGTTATCTTGCGTTCCCACCATGTTTTGGACAGCTGCAAGATGTACAAGGGTATAAGACAACCACACCCACACACACACCAAGGAGAGAGAGAGAGGGAGAGAGAGGAGAGAGAGAGAGGACACCAATACCATGAAATTGAACTTGCGTTCCCACCTTCAATTCTCTGCGATGCCGATTCTACAAGTTCATATTGCAAAAATACGCACTGGGCAGCACACACATAAAGAGACAATACTTGGAACCACACGAGGACCATAAGAATCATGGTTAAGCGTAAACACACGATCTGTCTTGATTCTTTTTATGCTTTTTTCAATGTTGTTGTCTGTAAATGTTTTAATCCAGGGTTTCTCGTGACAGTTAGCCTGAAGTGTGAGACAGAGAGTCCTGAGTCTGTCGAGTTGTTCCTCAGTTGGTTTTAAGCTCCCTTCGGGAAGTGGGGGAAGAAGGGGAAAGGGGGCAAGAATCAACGTAAAGTCCGTACGAACCAATCGTGAGAAAGCTTGCAGATATCGCGAAGCGAAGAACACCCGACACATACGCAACATTTATTTATACAACTAAGAGACAAGAAATTAAAATAAATCGTTTAAAAAACAATCTCGAATTTGATCCATGTTCTTTCTTCTTAAGATCTTCATCATTTTCGATCGGAATGGTTTACGAGAGCTTGTAAAGCGAGTAGAGTGCAACACTTTAACCCCACACACGTTTCTCCATCCTTGACCTTTAAGGAGGTCTTTTATTTTGTCGTTTGCGTTTTTGTGTGTTCCTCCCTCCATCTCTCTCCTCTCTCTCTCTCCCCGTCCGATCTCGCCGCTCCCTCTCTCCTCCCTCTCTCGTCGTGTCTGGAGTGGCACTGTCTTCATCTGTCCGTGGGGCAGGGGTGGTTGGGTCTGTGGGGTGGTGCTCGACAGCTGAGGGTGGTGTTTTTTTTTTTTTTTTTTCGCCGGTGGGCTCTGCAGTCATGAAACACAGGCTGGTACAAACCCATGGGGATGCTACTTTAAGGCTGTTATGAGTTGCATCCTGTAGTCTGATTTTACCTCTGTTCAGGAGCAGTTATGTCCCTTGATATCTTAATGGAGTGTCCCTGCGCGTGCCTGTACCCATCGTCAACACAGCGCAGGCCTCCAAGGGTGTACAGGACTGCTCTAAAGGGCAGGTGAAAACAGTGCTTCTCTGGGTCCTCCCCACACCTTCGCCCTTTCTTGTTTTCGAGCTTTCTTTAATTTCATTCGTTCTTGATTTCTTTTACTGTCTACTTTCCATTCTCCATTCTCCCGTCACTTACATATTCATTTCTTTTCTTTCTTTCCTTTCTTTCCGTCATCTGTCCATCTTTTTCCGTTTCTTTCATCATTTCTTCCTTCATTCCTTCATTCTTTTCTTTCTCTTTTCTTTCTCTTCTGCCCAGGCCTTCTTTCATTCATCAGTTTTCTTTCTTTTCGTCCTTTCTTTGTTCCATCTTTCTTCTGATCTTTTCCTTCCTCATAAGCCCTCCATTTTTCCATCTGTTCTTTTCGATTCCTGTCTTACTTCTTCCTTTTTTTTTTTTTTTTTAATTCTTGTCTTTCTTAACGTCTTTTTACGCACCATTGCTTCAGAGAAAGACTATCTTCATCATCGTCATCATCATCACCATCATCATCATCATCATCATCATCATCATCATCAGAAGTGTGTGTGTGTGTGTGTGTGTGTGTGTGTGTGTGTGTGTGTGTGTGTGTGTGTGTGGTGTGTGTGTGAGTGAGTGTTTGTGTGTTTGTTGTGTGTGTGTGAGAGAGAGAGAGAGAGAGACAGACAGACAGACACAGACAGACAGAGAGAGTGCGTGTCTATCAGTGTGTGTGTGTGTGTGTGTGTGTGTGTGTGTGTGTGTGTGTGTGTGTGTGTGTGTGTGTGACAGACAGACAGACAGACAGACAGACAGACAGAGTGTGTGTCTATCAGAGTGTGTGTGTGTGGTGTGTGTTTTGTCTGTCTGTCTGGCTGGCTGGCTGGCTGTGTGTACTACGTGTGTGTGTGTGTGGTGTGTGGTGTGTGTGTGTGTGTGTGTGTGTGGTGTTTGTGTTGTGTGAGACTGTGTTGTGTTGTGTGTGTGTTTGTGTGTGTGTGTGTGTGTGTGTCGTGAGTGTGTGTGAGTGCGTGCGTGCGTACGTGCATTCCATGTGTGTATGTGTGCGTGTGTGTGTGGTGTTGTGTGTGTGTGTGTGTGTGTGTGGTGTGTGTGTTGTGTGTGTGCGTGTGTGTGTGTTGTGTGCGCGCCGTCGCCGCGCACGTGTGTGTATGTGTGTGTTGTTGTGTGTGTGTGTGTGTTGTGTGTGTGTGGTGTGTGTGTGTCTCAGTGAGTGAGTGCGTACGCGCTATACAGGAGAGAGAGAGAGAGAGAGAGAGAGAGAGAGAGCGAGGGAGTACAAATATATAGTCTTATTTACTTTGCAATCGCATTTTGTGTTATTTCTTTCTCTGAAGTTACCTAGCGCGCGCATACACACACACGTGTGTGCACTTGGTGAGTGCATTGACGGGGGCTGATGGGTACTGGTATGAGTGTGGAGGAGGGGAGGGGGGGGTGGTAAGGAGTGAAAGGTGGGGCGTAAGAGAAAGGTAGAAGAGAGAGGTAGAGTAGGAGTGGAGGGCTTTAGTTTTCAACTGTCAGCTGGAGTGTGCCCTGGTCTTGAGCCGCGCTAGCACACCACACCCACACACACACACACACACACACACACACACACACACACACACACACACACACACACACACACACAACACACAACACACACACACACACACACCAACACACACACACCAACACACACAAAACACACACACACACACACACCCACACACACACACACACCACAACACACACACACACACACACACACACACACACACACACACACACACACAACACACACACAACAAAACACAAACACACACACACACACACACACACACACACACACACACACACACACACACACAGACAGACACACACACACACACACACAAAACACACACACACACACACACACACACCACACAACACAACACACACACCACACACACACACACACACACACACACACCACACAACACAAACACACACAACACACACACACACACACACACACACACACACACACACACACACACACACACGCACGCCTACTCACGCACACACACACACACACACCACACACACACACACACACACACCACACACACCACGCACGCACGCACGCACGCACGCACGCTCACACGCACGCACGCACGCACACACACCACACACTACGCGACGCACGCACGCACGCACGCTCTCACACACACATAACCCACACACTGAAAGACACGCACTCAAACAACACACACACACAC
>JADBJO010034366.1:10000-13530 GCA_016801955.1 Conus betulinus
AGATAGATAGATAGATAGACAAGATAGATAGATAGATAGATAGATAGATAGATAGATAGATAATATAGCACATAGACAGATAGACAGACAGGTAGGTACATAGATAAGATAGATAGATAGACAGACAGACTGACGACAGGCAGACAGAAAGACAGACAGATAGAGAGATAAGCGGACAGACAGACAGAGATAGATAGATAGATCTAGACATAGGGTGGAGGTGAGGGTGAGGTGGGGGGGGAGGGGGGGGTGGGGTCTAGTAGATGGCGTCCTAAGAATGTGGGATCACAGCAGCAACAGCAACCACTGAACAGCACCCGAAGGACTCGACAGCAGAGCAGGGTGTCCTACGGCGGGTTGCCCCTAGACGACGTGACATAAATAGCTCTCGGTGTGCTGTCGGTACTCGGGCTGCGACGATACCGACCTGGGTGTAGCTGTGTGGGGTTGGGGTGGGAAAGAGCGCCGTGGGGCTGATACCAATCTATGGGCACGGAAACTAAGCCTGGGGAAACTAACCAACCAACAAACCACTCCTTTCATTATTAAAGCCAAGTAATATCAAGTCATGTTAGATCTAGCCGCAAAGTGACACGACTGCAGGCGGAAATCTAATCAAATTGTAAAACCTATTGATAACGCGCCGCAAAAATAGAAATAAAAATAAAAATAAACAAACAAGAAAACGTAGACAAACCAATCACAAAACAAAACAAAACGCGTTACAGCCTCTTATGTCTCTTCTTCAAGCAAGAAACACAACACTCGGGACACCCGAAAAAATAACGAGGAATCACTTGTCTGCATCCAATTCGGCTCAAGATTGCCGTTGAATCTTAGACTTTTTTTTTGACAATGCGAAGTCATTTTGATATCAAATGAAGAGATATCCAACCCGCCCTCCCCCCCCCCCCTCCCCCCTCCCCGCCTCTCTCTCCTCCGTCCTCTTCCTCCAACATCCCTCCCCACGGCATCGCACAAGCTTATCTTCCAACAACAAAGTGGGTCAGTCTAGACGACATGATGACTCCCACGCTAGACTAACACACCGAAGATCACGGCGACGACATCTGGCTCCGCGTGAAGAGTGACAGGATCGGCGTACCAGCACAATATGTCGTTCCTTCGTTCGTAAATGCTTGTCACCAAGAGGTGGCGTCTGTTCCGAAGATAGAAAGCATAATCATCATTTCGAAGGCTTGCATTCCTTCGTTAGGGACAATCAAGCAACAATAAAATGAAACAGAACAGGTTCCTGGTGTTAGTTCATTCTTTTACATTAGATGAATTGTTTTGTGGTCAACTGGTTTTTGTTTGTTTGTTTGCTTTTTGTTTTGTTTTGTTTTTTTTTTTTTCCTTGTGTTTTGTTTTGTTTTGTTGTTCGTGTATGACTGGTTTATGAACTACACTGATATCCCAGGACAAAAACTGAGTCGCAGTCTAGAAGACACTTTTTTTTTCTCTGTTGTTGTTTTTTTTTTAATTTTCATGCACGGTAAATGAATCCTGCTTTGCATTCGACTGCCTAAATAAGTAATGAATGTTGCATACCCGTGTAATTAATTTTCTTTTGATGTATATGGAATTCAGCTTCAAAAATTACCAATAATTCATTTGTGGGCAAAATGTACTTGTAATCCTAATATACTTAGATACTGAAAAAAAAAGTCTTGTATCACAAGTATTCGCAAACAGGAAAACGGAATATTGGGATGGTACGCACATCTTACTCTGACTGTATTGAGAATGGACTAAAAGGAAACGCACGTTCGCACACACACACACACACACACACATACACACATACACGCACACACACACACACACACACACACACACACACACCACACACACACACACACACACACACACGCACACAGCGCGCACACGCACGCACACACACACACACACACACACACACACACACACACACACACACACACACACACACACACACACACAGCGCGCAGTGAAATAGAAAGAGACAGAGAGACAAACAGAATTCACGCATACCATAAATATCAAAGGGAAACGTATATATTGACAGCTGTCTCTTGAAAAGATTTGGTGAGATCATACACGGTAAAAACCCTCTCAATGTTTTGGGAGAGAGACAGGAGTGCTTAGGTCTCGCTTTTGCACAAAATGACAGGGAGACAGACAGAGAGAGAGAGAGAGAGTGAGAGAGAGAGAGAGAGAGAGAGAGAGAGAGAGAAGGGAGGGTGAGAGAACTGGGAAAGACGGTGGCTCTAGGAAGGGGGAAGGCAGAGAGAGAGAGACAGACAGACAGACAGACAGACAGACAGACAGACAGAGACAGAGAGAGAGAGACAGAGAACGAGGGAGGAGGAGAGAGAACCGGGAAAGACTGACTAAAAGGGTGGGCGGGGACGGGAGGGGGGAGGGGGTAGGGCACAGAGAGAGAGAGTGTGTGTGTTTTTTTTTATGAGAGAGAGCAGACAGATAGACAGACAATCGAACAGACAGACGGAGCCAATCCATACATACCTAACAAATGACATGGAAACGATAATATTGCTAGCTGTTTCCTGAAAGAAGAGCCGGCTGAAAGACAAGATAATGCGCGCCACGAAGGCTGGGAGACACGAGAGGGTGGGTGAGAGTGGTGAGGAGGAGGGGGCAGCAGGGAGGGGGGAGCCTGGGGGAGGGGGTGGGGGTGGGAGGAGGACGAAGAGGAAGAGGAGGGAGAGAACAGACAAGGGGCGATAAGCAGAGAAGGTGGGTGGGAGGGGACGAAAAGGGAAGGAGGAAAATACAGTCACAGAGAGAGAGAGAGGAGAGAGAGAGAGAGAGAGAGAGAGAGAGAGACAGACAGACAGACAGACAGACAGACAGACACAGACATGCAGAGAGAGAGAAGAGAGAGAGAGAGAGAGAGAGAGAGAGAGAAGAGAGCGCACAAACATTCTCTCCCCAACGCAACGCAACAACGCTGGACTTGTATGGATGGAGGCTGCCGCGAACGACCATCGACCATCAAACCCTTCGGTGTGCACAGTACCCCTGAGTGTTCGGGGAAACCCTCCCTCCCTCCCGCCAGCTAGCGAAGGAAGAGCGGCCCCAGTGCAGGAAAAATCATTTCCGCTCTGCCAGAGCTCCTTACAACAGTGTGTGTGTGTGTGTGTGTGTGTGTGTGTGTGTGTGTGTGTGTGTGAACGCGCGCTTGGGCGCGCGCGAGCGCGCATGTTTGCATTATCATAAGTGCGGGAAGTGGGATGTATGTGTGTGTGTGTGTGAGTGTTGAGTGGAATGGAGAGAGAGAGAGAGAGAGAGAGAGAGAGAGAGAGAGAGAGAGATTCACATGCATATGCATGCATGCACGCACATACACACAGACACGCACCGCACACACACTCACACACATACACACACACACACACACACACACACACACACACACACACACACCACACACACACACTACATCCAAAAATGGATAATGGTGAATGCGTGGACGGATAGGCTGAGAGAGATGGAGTAAAGAAGGGAGATGGAGAATTTAGAGCGGG
>JADBJO010034367.1:0-13530 GCA_016801955.1 Conus betulinus
TCCAAAAAGAGCAATTACGATTAAATCGCAAGAAACAATAGCTACATATACTTCTGATTTGATTTAATGTTTCAAAGTAGATATTAAAGAAGTGGCTAAAAAAAAACCACCTTCATTTATTCCATCATGGGAGATGCCAAAACCTATTCTTGATACTGGTTATTCTGATATCAAAAAAGAGGCATCACAAATTTAGCAAAATCACAAGTATATACGAAAGATATCAAAATTATTTTCAGGTGTTTACTGATGGTTCAGTTTTAGATGATGGAAATGTTGGTGCAGCATGTTATTCCTTCCCTTTAAACTCAAAGATCGTTCTTTCAGGGTAGTAATTTATCTATGAATTTCTAACAGATCTTTACATTAACATCGCTCAGACAGTTTTCTTTTTAGATTCAAAATCAGTCCTACTTGCCCTTGATTCATCCAATGTATCGACACGACCCAATCTTGTGTTTGAAATTAAATATCTTTTATACTGTTGAAATTAAATATCTTTTATACTGTCAGGTGTCTAAAGACATTTTTATAGAATTTTGCTGGATTCCTTCACAAACTGGTATACTTGGAAATGAACTGGCTGATAGGGCTGCGAAAAAAGGTGCTAAAAAGTCAGGGTCATTTTCTGAGTTGAAAATAAAACCCTCAGTAGTGGAATGCTATCGTACCCTTGAATCGACTGCACAGAAGAGAGCTGAAACAAATGTTGATACGCATACCAAGATTTCATCCAACCAGTGCGAAGCTTTTCCATTAGACCTTGTATTAAGAAAAATGACTGATCTTCCAGTTTATTATTCCAGACAAATATCTCCCCTTATAATTCGATTAAAGCTAAATGCTTTGAAAACAAAGTTTAGTAAGAATACTAACTGTATTTGTGGTAAAAAGAGATAACACTGAACCACATTCTGTTCAATTGTCACAAGTTGACTACTTTCTTACCAACATCTTTGCGATCCAATACTTTTTCTGAAAAAAAAAACTTGCAAGATCTACTTTCGAATCATTCTCTGCTGATCGAAATTGCTGAATATTTAACACATAGTCCGATTGGGGTTTTTATTTAGATAGTTTTTTGAGCTAACTCATTTTGTTTAAGATAGTGAATGGATTTTTTTTTTTTCTTCTATATGTTAATTTTTTTTTTTCCCACTAACTGTTGTGTATTTAAATTATTGATATGTTTATTGTTCAGTTTAGACACTTTCATTCACCTCTAATATCACTTAAAGTGAACAGACGTTAAACAGAAGTACGAACGAACACCACACACACACAGATTGATGATACACATGCATGCATTATACTGTACGCACACGCCACGCAAGCTTCCCTTTCCCCTCCACACACACACACACACACACACACACACACACACACACACATACACACACACACACACACACACACACACACACACACACACACATGCAAGAACGCAAAATGATTTCAACATTCTAGTGTTAGATTTAATACCTGATCTTAGCTACTTAGATTAAAGTTCATACTGTCAGTGAAAACACACATTTTAAGCAAAGTGAATAATTGTTCATTGATTCATATTCTGCTGCTTCAGTATTTCTTTGGTGGTGGCCAACAAAACAAATCAATGGAAGCATGTTCAGTAAATAATGTAGGAAAATAAATAAATGAATAATTGATAAAGAAGTAAATACACAATAAATAAATATATGAATAGCACATGATTACATTGTAATATTTCAATTGATTAAATCAGTCACAGTGGAGAACAGTTGGTTTTAATTTAATTTAGTCATCTTACTTGGCAATCTGTCATTCACCTAAGTCAAGTCAAGGCAACTCAGCTGCAGTGCGAGAATTTCTTGGGGAGAAAACTGGGAGATGCAGCCTCTCTTCTCTCCGGCACACTGATCTGTCTCCATGGCCACTTTGGCCTGTGTGCAACTGCACTTAAATTCTGCATCAGCGTGGGATATTGTGGTGCACTGTTAATACAAGTTGCAAAATCACAGTTGGATTCAATGTCAACAAGGGCAGTGCTTCATCAGCGTCACTATCACTCGGACCGTCGTGTTCAATTTCTTCTTCTGATTCATGATCACTGTCTGCTGTGTAGTCTTCATCAGACTGATTTGGATCATCAATGAAAACATCGTTGATCAGTTCCTGCAGCTCATCACCTTGAGGTAAATTTGCCGCTTGAGACTGATTCAACAAGTCGATCATTGGTTTTTTTGCCTTCGCCTCTCCATCTTCGCACACGAGTGACTGAACGTCAACAAACTGACGGAGTACTTTCCCTTGTCGAAATTTAGACCAATCCGCTTTACTCGGCTCAGAGTGTATCCAAGCAAGATTTCTAAAGTCCGTTCTCATTGGTCAATGGAACAGCGTCTGTTTACCTTTTTTTGAAGTAAATTATGCATTGGGGTCAGGTTGTACATTCTTGTGAATGAAACGGCGGGAATGAGACGAGTCCAACGGTATACTGCATGCCACACTTTTTGCTGTGTCATGGCCGGTCGCTTCGTGGCAAAAATGGCCTTTTTTCGCGAGTTTGTGTTGGATTGAACGGTGAACTGTCCACATTAAACATCAAAATTAATGCATTTAGAGGTGGAATTTTGATTTAATATGCATACACATGACGTAAAATTGATCATAGAATCTGAAAATGAGGAAAACTGAAAATTGACAAAATCAACCCCTCCCATCCTTTTTTTGCCTGCAGTGGTGATCGCCATGAGTGACTTACTGTACCCTTTGTGGGAGCGGGCCACATCTACAAAAGAATACAATACAGTTGCCATTTTGGTCTTTCTGTCCATCTTTTATCATTACTTTTTTCCAGATATATTAAGAAAACAACAACTAACCTTTCCGACATCCTCACAATATTTGTTAGTCTCCTTTACATAGTCTGGGTAAAGCCCTTTGAAGTTGGCTAGTTGTGTAGGAGTCAGCGAATAGTCACTATCACAGTGTACCAAATATGCATGACTAGACAGGGCTCCCCCTCAGCTGCTGGTGAAGAGGGTGGGTTCACCCCATATCTGAAATTCTAGAGGGTATTTTCACCCTCACTTTCAAACTTCAGAGGGTGATTTTATTCAGACTTAAGGCTGGATTTTGAAAATTTGTCAACCCAACAACAAACGGATTTTGCTTGTACAGATTGGACGTCGATTTCTGGCCATTTCTGTGGACCTGGACACCAGCTGTCAGATTTGAAATGTTGTGTGATTGAACTCATAAAGACCACAGATGCACAGGAAAGAAAGACAGAGAGAGGATGTGGAGACACAAGTTGAAGACCAACTACCCTTTTGGTCTCAGTGTGTGGGATTAGTTGGTTCAGCGAGGGCAAAGTTCCCAGGGCAGATTGTTCACGTGAAACCATCTAATCCCACACATTGAGACTTCACCCAGGCATCACTATTTATCATACAGTAATAAGGGGGTGGGGGGATTAATGACCTAAAAAACACACATTACGTCAACTAGTTTTGACGCCGACTTCCATGGTAAGCTGAGGAAGGTTTGTAAAAACCGAAAGCGCTTCTATAAAATGCTTTGGGTGTTTGTTGCTTTTTTATTTGAACCTAAAGGACTATCAAAGTTTAGTCAGTTTTCTTTTTTTTTTTTTTTTGCTATTAGATTATGTTATTTGACTCAACATTCCCTAATTTTCTTTTCTAGAAAATCCCATGTGTGTTTGGTGAAACAGCTGGTTCTGACTGTCAGGAAAACCTACAGTACCACACAGCTTCGCCGCCTCACCATGACTCTACTGATGATGAGTGGCCTCCACACCATTCTGCTTGGTATGTGTCTTCATCAGGCAGTGACAGTGAAATCCATGAGACCACTCCTTTCCAGCCCTTCACTTCCCTCGGGACAAACAACGGGACAACAAAATGATCGTCCCAGATAAACACTCGCAGTACACTGGACTGGACTGTGCGGACCAGCCTGGTACTAGGCCTTTTAGTGGCGCCCTTGTTTCTGTTGCATCCCGGCCTTATGGTGTACAGTCAGAGATGGGATTTTTTCCGCTTCCGTCTTTCTGATGGCCCCAGGGGTCGTTTTTGAGATCAGTGTAAATCCGTTGAGAAAGTTGGGGGGGGGGGGGGGGGGGGGGGGGGGAAGGGGGGGGGTAGAGGTAGGGTTTGTGATGAAGCTAATGTACAGCGAGAGGTCGATCAATATTGTGTTCTCAATTGACCCAGATTACATCAGTGTCAAAGTATACACAATGATGTAGTCAGTATTTCACGTTTTAAATAGCATATAACAGATAGCATTAATATTCATCAAACTATTTTTTGTGAGAGAGAGATCAAAACAAAACGCAAATTGCAAGGGTGTTTTTGGACATTCTACAGACAAGCAAACAAAACATGTAAGGAACCAAGAGATGATAGTACGGAAATAATAATAGTAGTAATAATTATAATAAGAAGAAGAATGTTTTTTACCTATTTTACTGTGTCACAAAAATCTTTTTTCTGTTCTTTTATTATAGATACATGGGGAAAAAAATCGTTTACACACATTTATACAAACAAGCAGACAGGCAGGCAGGCAGATATGCATGCATACTATACTCTGGTGACTAGATCTAGCAAGTGACATTATTAATGTTGAGGAGTATCTGAAGTGTGAAACTTTTTTTCTTTTTGTAATAGAGATGGATCAAGTTGAAAAAAGTTGAAAAAAATAAAGAAGAAAAATGTGACCCACCACCACGAAACCAGTCTTAACTCGCGCGGCCTACTTCATGGCTACAGCTGAAAATAGCTGGTGAGGGTCTGCCTGGGGCATTTTGACTTTTTTTTCAGAAATGTGTTCCTTACACCCTAAACTTTCACGTGGCACTACCATTTTTGCTCCAAAACAACCAAGAAATTGGTTAAAATTGAGATTTAAAAGCCTAACCCCGAATCAAAATGAACTTCTTTTAAGGCAAAATGACCCATTTTCACTCGCCTAAAACTTAAACGCAACCCTTACAGAACCCCATCGTGTTATATACCATTCGAAAGCTTGAGTGACGCTCTCCCAGTTTTCTCTGTGTGTCATCTAAAAATGATCTAACACATCGTACTAAAATAGGGAAGATGTGACGTACACAAAATTCCAATTTTCGACCAATCAGAAGGCTGAACGGTTTTTTTTGCTTTGGCAACAGATTTCGCCTCTCCCATTGGCTGAACGCGCGCACAAACTGGGCAAACCTTGTTAGGCTACTTCCGGAGACAAGGTGTGTGCAGAGAAGATTCAGAGCTTCGTCATGTCGACCACTTCAAGACTAGCAAAGTTGTTGAATTCCTGCAGATCAGGAAATTTACCCGCTGCCGCCGACCAACGAGAATTGAGTAATCTCATCACTGAATATTTCATTTCTGACTCTGGGCCCTAAGAAATCCTGTCCGATGATGAAGAAATCTCCGACTTGAACTGCGACGTGAGGACTCGTGCCACACCGTTGAGGAGACTGAAGATACTGACACACCACTCGTCCATGTCGAGAGGCGGTGCTAACTCTTCAGTGGATGTAGATGCAACTCCGCTTGGGTTCCTGGTCATGTTGGCATCGGAGGGAATGAAATGGTTTGATCGTTTGGCCAAGAATGCCACAAGAGAGAAACTATCCAACATATACATCCCCTGCTCAGATCTGAACCCCAAAATTAACGATTATGTCAGAGACTTCTGGCAGGAGGATTGGAATACACAGACAGATAACAAACTCTTTCAGATCCGTCCAAACGTTAAGGAGTTCCTCTCATCTTCGTCTGGTGGTCGTAAAGAAGAAACAGTTCTGTGCCGGCTGCACCCCTGCCATTCGTATTTTTACCCATTACAGAGTGAAGAAGCTCCGTGGTGCATTCTGTGTCATGTGCCACTCACAGTGAAACATATTCTTTTAGAATGTTGGGACTTGCACGATGTGAGACACAAAACATTTTATAGCAGAGTCCATGAAAACCCTGTTCAGAGATGTCCCACCAGACATGATCTTTGGGTTTTTGAGAGAGATTAACATTTTTTCATCTGATTTAAGATTTTTTATGGAAGAAAGATTTTTAACGAAGTTTCTGGTGCGTTTCTAGAAGATATCATATTAAAGAGATGTGTGAATTTTTTTTCTTTTTTTGAAATGACTAGTGAGTAGATTTTAATGTGGTGACAGCCCTGATGTGGCCCTTTGTGGTCGGCTGGGCTATAAGCAACATTATCTTATCTCATAGATGCAACTCCTGATGATGGAGGGATGCTAGCCAGGGCACGAATGCGTTCATGCAAGGCAAACGGTGCTGGATGCCGACAGATCAAGGTACCAAACCCAGCACCCTGTGACCCGAGACGAGGCTGCATCCCACAGTTCACACCTGAAGAGATCGTCGCACTCCAGCTCTCCGTACATGATTTGAAGCGAGGTAAATCAAAGATTATGACCATTTTTAAGAATGGTTTGATTATTCATTATGCCTTCTCTCTCTCTTTTTTTTATTTGACATTCATTTGTGTTTAAATTCTAGTTTTGTACACAATCACCTTAGAATACTGTGTGTTCACTGCTGTTTATTCCAAACTTCAAGAAATTTTATACAGTAGAATAGGTGTGGCTATCAGTTTATGTAAGATGATCATACAGGCACTGTGCATGTGCGTGTGTGCGTGCATGCCGTGTGTGTGTGTGTGTGTGTGTGTGTGTGTGTGTGTGTGTGTGTGTGTGTGTGTGTGTGTGTGTGTGTGTTTGCTTGCTGTGGGACAAGGGCTTGAATAATCAAGTCAGGTTATCTGCCATTCTTTGAAATGAAGCTTTTCATTCATTTATGATGCATTCATTCATTTTATTCAACATTCATTCATGTCTTGAGCTCTTTCTTTTTGTGACCCCATGTAGACTTTTGTGTGATCACTGTGTGTGTGTGTGTTGTGTGTATGCACACACTTTTGTTGTTTCTGTGGTTTTACCCATCATTATGCCCCCTCTGCTGACAAAGATTTTAACTGTATTCATACAGGTTGATAACTTCTTGTAGCAGTTTAAGCTTGTAGGAGAAACAGTTGCAAGCAACATAAGATGAACCCAATACTTAAAATTTTCCCTTTTCATTTCTGTGATGGCATGGTGTAAAAACTTCTATTAGCTTACAATCAGAGTTGAAACTTTCATACTCTCAACATTTAATTTTCAGCAAAAAAAAATCTTTTACAAGTGTATTCAGTGACTGATCGATGGGCTTTTTTTCAGACGAAAAAGTCTGGTTGATTCTGGGCATTCTGAGTGCATGCATGTGGACTGGCCCCAAAACTGCCTGCAGCAGATGGAAAGAGCAGAACGATAGACAGCAAGTCCGCTCCAGTTATGTGCTGCTCACCCGCCCAGTCTGCAAAGATGCCTTTCTGTACCGGCTTAAGTATGTAGCACTGTTGTTTTTTTCATGACAATCAATAACAAGTAATTCATCACATGCTTGAAAATCTACTGTGGAGTACTAAATTGTACTGCTTTATTGTCACAGTAATAACATTGTTTATAACTGAGCATTAAAAATTACCTTTGTCACACTGTCACAAGTGAGTGTTAGTCACTTTTAAAGCACTATGTGTTATAAGAGAAAATTCTGTGAACCTCTTACAATAAAACAAAAATATCTGTAAACAAAAATAAAACACAAATTCATTGGTACAATTTTCAAGTCACTTTCCACAGGTGTTGCTTACATAGGGCATCATCCACAAAGTGTGCATTATGCTATGTGCCACTTTCATGTGTTATGCTTTTGCCACTTTCACTGCCACTTGTGCAGAATGTGTAGTGAGAGTGGCATTTTGGGAGGTGCAAAATGTAAGGATTAATGGGATTTTTTTTTTTTCAATAATTGGTGGGTCTTGATTTATAAGGGTGGTATATAATACATGTTAGTCTTATCTTATCTACCCCCTTGCCTCTTAGATAAATGATAGAACCTAGAAACATGTGTGCCTGTACTTTTTTTAATGGGATTTTTTTTCTGTCAAAACAGCATCAGCCAGGACAAGCTGTCATACCTGTCCAGACATTATAAGCTGAATGGGTTGGTGCTTCCTCAGAGAAGGGTGGGGGATCGCCAAAACAACAAAAAAGCTCTGGCATTTGAGGACACTGGTCGTATTGTGCGCTTCATCCACAACTTTGCAGAAGACCATGCGGTGAGTCTGCCAGGGCGTGTGCCTGGATTCAAGCAGGAAGATATCCGCCTTCTGCTTTCTGCCTATCCCAGAAGCCGAGTGTACCAGGACAATGTTGTGGCTAATGGTAAGCATCTTAACTCTTTTTCAGTGCGTTTTATTTCATGCACACACCACACACACACACACACACACACACACACACACACACACACACACACACACACACAGAGTTCTTGTTGCTTATGTTTCAGCTGAAGCGCTTTGACTAGTTTGAGTTTAAAGGTCTCAAATCAGATGCTGATTCTTCATCCTTCCTTTAAAAAGATTACAAAGAATGATCCTATATCAAGGTACAAAGTACAAAATCAAATTTGCGAAATTATGAAATGACATAGATTGATCTGATTCTGATTTCCCTGTTCAGGCCATCGCGTTGTAGGCGGGTCTTCATTTGGACAGCTGTGGAATGAACTCTGCCCCTGCATTGTGGGGGCAAAGCCCATGTCAGGTCTGTGTTGGCGGTGCCAGAAGAAGAACACGCAGATCTTCAGGAGTGCCAACCTGACAAATGAAGAGAAAAATGACCTCCCGCTCGCACAACAAGCACATCTCAGTCAGGTTTGTAGCTGCCGATACTGTGAGAACCATGTGTACAATTAGGAATGTGCTGTAGTTGCTTCACTTTTTTTTTATCAGCTGAGGAAAATGACACTGAACGAGACCACTTCTTTTATATTCTTTGCAGTTAAAGTCCTTTTTTCAGCAGCCAAAAGTTCTGATCTTGTTGAAAACGTTTTTTTTTCCATCAAACCCCTCTTTCATATAACTTCTTTTTGTTTATTTTTTGTTAGCTTGTTGGTTGTAAATTCTTTTTGATAGGAATGTATGCTGAACCAATGTTTAAAATGTTTATGTGATTAGGATGATTTTTTATAAAATATGTTGACATTTTTCTTTAATTTGTTGTTTCAGGTCGTGACCTGTACAGACAGATGTGTGTTGATGCCAAGGCAGTGGTGCAGCAGCATGGTCTGCAGCGCCTCCAGCCCACTCCAGCCAACTCCAGTGATATGACCATGCATGCACTACAGCTTCGATTTCGCGCAGCAAGTGCATTACCCCAGCGATGCCGCTCAGCCAGGACCCTTGTACTTCCTCACACCATAGAAGTGCGGCATCTGTGGAGTTCACTGGGAGGGGCTGTCACAGCAGGTTAATTTTTTTTTGATTGATGAGTCAGCAGCAGCAAAGGGAGCAATGCTGTCATCAGCTACTTGCACTACTACTTTGCCAATTATGGCCTTGGTGAAAAGGTGGTGCATCTACACTGTGACAACTGTGCTGGCCAAAACAAAAACCGCCGGGTGCTGTGTTACTTGGCTTGGCGTGTGCAGAAGGGGCTGCACAGTAGCATCACAGTCAACTTTATGCCTCCTGGCCACACTAAATTTGCACCAGACTGGTGCTTTGGTCTGGTGAAGAGATGCTTCCGGAGGTCTCATGTTTCCTGCCTGGATGACATGCAGAGTGTGGTGAGGGAGAGCACCCCTGTGTCTGGTGTCAACATCCCACAGCTGTTTGGCAGAGAGGATGCATTGGTGATAGTGCCAACCTACGACTGGCATTCCTTCCTCTCTCCAACCTACAGACCACTGCCTGGGATCAAGGCTGTTGGCCATTTCAGGTTTGACTGCCGACACCCTGGCACGGTGTTTTACAAACCGACTCTGGCTGATGAGGAGCAGGACAAGGTTCTTGCTGTGCCCAATGCCTTCCATCAGATGCCAGCAATGCCAGCCACTGTTCCAGCACCAGGGCTGTCAAGGGAGAGGCAACAATATCTGTTCCAGAACATCGGAGAATATGTGCGGTTTGACAAACGTGAAATCGTCTGTCCTCAACCACCTGACTGAAGTGACTTCACAACTGTTGGGCTACATCCACCCAGTCAAGAGTGGAGCTGGCCAGAGATGTTGTATTGTATGTATGCCCCTTTTTATGCCCTTTCTTTTTTATTATTTAATTGGAAAAAAAACTTGAGTCGGTGACTGACATTGGATCGGGTCGCGACGCCTACAGATCACTGATAAGAATCCCTCCTCATTGCCAAACTGGGCACACTACACCCCCAAGGCATCAATATCCAACAATAACCCAACACACATACCCACCACTTCAATACCAGTTGACAGTATCTTCCACCAACACGCTCACATAGACACACATATACACAACACCACCATATCCCCTCTACTCACTTTCAAAGTTACAGCCACCATCCATCTACTAAATCTTAATTTTGTTTCATTTTTCCCCCTACACTTAATATATTTTTCCCCCAATATGTCTTATTTTATTTCTTTTACTTCAATTAATTTATTTCATCCTATTTTGTTTATTTACTTACACACACACACACACACTCTCTCTCTCTCTCTCTCTCTCTCTCTCTCTCTCTCTCTCTCTCTCTCTCTCTCTCACACACACACACACACACACACACACACACACACACACACATCAAAAAAAAAAAAGAAAAAAAAAAACGCTTCCCTTACAGCCACCCTCATTCACCTTCCGCTTCCCCCACCTCACCCCATGCCCTATCCAATCAACTACCTGCCCTTTGATCAATCCCCCCCCCCCCCCCCAACACACACACACAATATTCCCCCTTCCCCTCTCCTAAAACCCCTATCAGAGGGTAGCCCAAGTAGTTGACCCACCCCACCTCAACCCCCCCCCCCCCCTCTAACATCCCAGCTCTTTCCCTTCACCCCCATATCACTAGCATCCTACCACAACTACATGATTACACCTGTCCACCACCTCAGCAGCAACCCACTATACATTCCACAAAATCACACACCCACTCACACCGCATTAACTTGCAGTATCCCCCCCCCCCTCCCTTTTTTTTTCTTCCTCCCCTGACCTCTTCCTCCTTTTCTTCTGTCCACATTATGTTCCCCACCCCACCCCTCTGTGTACAAGTATACTAAGGGGCTTGTATCTCCCCTCTCCCCTCTACATGTAGGTATGCTTACATGCATGTACATGGGTTTGTTGAGTGTGTGTGTGTGTGTGTGTGTGTGTGTGTGTGTGTGTGTGTGTGTGTGTGTGTGTATGATGGTTTGTTGTGTTTTTTGTTTTGTTTTGTTTTGTTTTGTTTTTTACCACTGATTCCCATATATGACCACAATCATTATTACCACCACTCATAAGATGTCCTGTGTTTGCCATCCCCCCCCCCCCCTTTTTTTTGGCATATGTATATATGTGTATGTGCGTGTGGATGTGTCTGTGTACATATGCACCACTGTGTGTGTTTTTGTACATATGTGTGCGTGCATGTATCATGCATATGCGTGTGTGTGAGACAGTGATGATTTCACATATGGCAACCATCACCATCAATCAGTCATTGATCATTGCCCCTCCCTGCCCCCCCCCCCCCCCCCCCCCCCCCCCCCACCCAAAGCCCCTTTTTTTTCTAACTCAACTGACATTGTCATGCAAATTCTATCATGCTATTTCACTTATGGCAATGACCATCATCCTATATAACCGTTTTTCCCACTCAAGACAATGACCAATTATTCATGAATCATCAGTTTATATCCCCCCCCCCCCCCTTATTTTTTTCTTTTTTTTTTCCCCACCCCCAGCCAGCATCACTTCATCAATGCCACCACATTATTTCATTTTATGACTATGGTCACCACCCTATAGTACTGTAGATCTCATCTCAATGATCAACATCCATCAGTCATTGACCAATTCCTTTATTCCCCCATTGGCATTATCATACTTGCCAATACACTACCCTACTCCTTTTACAAAAATCACCATCACCCTACACCACTATGGATCATACCTACACCTTGACCATGATCATCATCCACCCATCTTTGAACACCTCCCCCACTCCCCTACCGGCATTTTACACCAGCACCACAACATTATCCCACTTACACAACAATTATCATCCTCCTCCAGTACTGTTTATCTTAGATGATCCATGGTCATCGCCCATCAGTCATCTACCCCTACCCCCCTCCACCCTCTTTCCCAACCTGCAATATTATACTAATGCCACCACCTTATATTCCACTTACCACAATGACCTTCACCCTTCAGTACTATTGATATCACCCATGCCAGTGAGCATCACCCACAGGTCATTGATATTTTCCTTTATACCCCCAACTTGCACCATTGCTCCATCACCACTACATGTTTCCACTTATATAATAATAATCATCATCCTATGGTACTACTGATCTAAAATGATCACCATTTATCAGTCACTGAAAATACTCCCATCCAGTGAACACCTTCATACTGCACTATGAAGAAAAGAAGCTGACCATTGACAAAGGAAGAAGGACAGCAGCCCCAACTGTAAAAAGTAGCCTTCTTGGAATAAATCAGAAGTATTTCCAAGGAGACAAATAGGAGGATGACTTGAGCAGCATCCAGACTTCAACAAGAGGATGCATACTACCAGATGCCCAGATCAGACCAATGAACATTGTGAGACCCAGATGGGGCTCTCCAGACTTCAACATCACAGGTCCACTATATTCCACACCTGTGAGAAATCAATGTATCAATGCAGTACAACCCAGAGACAGCGGAACGTTGCCAGCTAAACCCAGACTAGAAACCTAGGCTACCAACTCACCAATGAGTGCAAACCTCACTGACCACTGGAGGGTCTTCACCATATAGCAGCCTCCATCAGTACCTCCAGGACTTCCAAACGAAGAAGAAGACCATCATTGTGGAACTGAGAACAGGGCGCTCCAGACTGTCACATCACATCTCCACAATATCCTCTACACTGGCGAGCCTTCAGTTCATCCATGCCACCCCAGTGACAGCGGAACATTCCCAGCGGCACTATAAGTGGAACCTGGCCTGCCAACACACCAATGGGTGCAAAATTTTACTGACCACTAGAGGGCCTTCACCATGCTGCAGCCTTTACCAGTACCTCCCATCAGTGACTGATTAATGGATGTTTTTTTTTTGAGTATATATATATATATATATATATATATATATATATATATATATATATTATATAAATAAAACAATAAATTCCAAGGATAAGTACCAAGCACCATTCCAGCAACTTACAGAGCAGCTAGGTGTTGCAATGACTGCAAGAAATATTGGATTATAAACAAAGCTTGCTCTTATGTCTCAGATTGTAGAAATAGGGGGTGATAAGCCTTCATATCTGCAGTGGTAGATGATTCTGCCTGACAGTATGTGCTTGAGTGGGTGAATGGGGAATAATAAAAATGCTTCTCAAAATGAACCTTCAGCAAGCTTATAGTCTCCGAA
>JADBJO010034368.1:0-5000 GCA_016801955.1 Conus betulinus
AAAAAAGGCTGTTTCGGCCGTTGGTATGGATGACACGTTACACATAGCGTGCACCCTATGTGAGGAACGGAAAAAAATGAAGAAAGTGAGGAAACTGAGTGAACAATATTGAACGACATTGACTGGATGACACGAGAAACGACTGAATGAAACGCTATCTGGAAACCCGTTGCACAAACGAGTGTGGATTGTAAAGCGCTTAGAAATTGGTCTCTAGCCGATTATAGACGTTATGTAAGTATCCATAATAATAATAATAATAATAATAATAATAATAAGCATAATGATGATGAAATAAGCATAACCATCATTATCATCATCATCATCATAACAATTAAAAGAAGAAGAAGAAGAAGAAGAAGAAGAGAAGAAGAAGGAGAAGAATGCTAATGCTAATGCTAATAATAATAATAATAATAATAATAATAATAATATATGTTCAAGGCCCTGAGAGTATTTCACGCTCGGTAAATCGGAACAATCGATGTAGTGTTCTCTGTGTGTTCCATAACTGCCGTTACCCTGTTTTTAAATGCCGGAATATGTATGTTCAATACACAGTTTCTGTAGCTACAATGTTGACCAGGGCTTTTCTTTTTCTGTCATTGTCGGAAATGTTCAATGAGATTACGGCCCACATGAATCGAACTTTTTCTGTTTGTTTGTTTGTTTGTTTGTTTGTTTGTTTACTTTCTTTGGACAATTTTCAATTCTAAACTTCTTATAAAATGAAAATCCTGAAACCAGTTATGTGAAAATCATGCGAATAGTGTCATTATTATCAGGTACTTGATTGCCTTTTAATACAATTGTTACTATCGTTCGCAGAGCAAAGATGCGTAGTATCAAGGCGCTGATCATGAAAGTGCAGTTGAAGTGGGTTGGGCATGTGGTACGAATGGACGACACACGACTTCCAAAAATGGTCTTCTTCTCTGAGCTGGCAGCTGGAACAAGAAACACTGGGCGTCCACTCAAACGCTTCAAGGACTGCCTGAAAGTATCACTGGCCTCCTGTGGCATCCCGCTTCAGGGCTTGGAAACACTTGCCACAGACCGCAGTACCGCAGTGCTGATGCATTCTGATGTAGCCTGCTGTACTACTGATATAGCTGCTGGTATAGCTGCTGATGTAGCTGCAAGATGTCGCTGCTTACATAGTTGTTGATATAGCTGCTGATGCTTTCTGATGTCTACTGACGTAGCTGCTGATGTCGCTGCTGATATAACTGCTTAAGTAGCTGCTGACGTATTCTGATGTAGCCTGCTGATATAGCTGCTGATATAGCTGCTGGTGTAGGTGCTGAGGCATTCTAATGTAGCCTGATATAGCTGCTGATGTAGCTGCTAGTATCGCTGCTGATGCATTCTGATGTAGCCTGATGTAGCCACAGCTGCATTCTGATGTAGCCTGATGTAGCCGCTGATGCAGGGCCTATCAGGTCTTTTGCAGAGGGTCCAGGGAAGCCAAACACTGGTGTTCCTAAATCAGACAATGCATCAGGCCTCCTTTAGCCGAGTTCCTAGGCGAGGGTGCTTAAGAAACGCGTGATCGTTCAGTGTTCCATTCGTTTCTTCCTATTTATCCTCCTGTCTGTCTCTATGTCCGCGCTGTCTTAGTCTTCCTTCATTCCCGAGTTCCTTCCTCGTGACTCTCTCCATCAAACCTGCCTTATTCTTCCTCGTGACTCTCTCCATCAAACCTGCCTTATTCTTCTCGTCATTCCCTTTGTTTCCCTGCACTTGGTTTAGTTTTGTCTCTCTGGAACTGATCATTCGAACGTTTTATTAATCCGTCCTAATATTTGTAGAAGGATTTGGACTGTTCTACATGCTGATAAAGCGAAACTTAGGAGAAACATTACCATGGCCAAAAATAAAATGCAGACAAACATCACGCGTTTCGACCTTTTTGGTCTTCTTCAGGTAAGACAAACACCATTCAAGACAATGAAAATGAAGATCGATAAATCATTTATCTAACTCAAATTGTGAATGAAACAAGTTCATCTGGTCAGAAAGCCTATAATTTTTTAAAGAAAAGTTTGTGCAGCTTATGAATATTACTTAGATTCCAGGGAATTCTAAGATCATTGTTATATACTTTAAAAATGAAAGTATCATCATCAACATCATCATGGATGTCCGTCGTGGTCGACGAAGACTTCAGTGACTCTGCACGTGTGAGCGCAAGCCGAAGCTGGACACGCAGATTCGTCCGCACTCTGGGCATGCGACAGCTGTCACTGGGTCAGATCTCCTCAGAGTCAGATAATTAATTGCGGGTCAGAGTAGTTATGAAATTATTTTATTTCCAGGTATCGACATGATTTTTTTTTTTTTTTTTTTTTTTTTTTTTTTTTTTGCTGCATCCTCCGGTCTGGGGCATCGTACCGGGTATTGCCTTAGCTTCTGTCATCGGTGTAGCTGACCTCTAGGTCATCGTCACAGACGACTGGGAGGGGTCAAGAGCATCCTTCAAGCGTCGAAGCGTCCCTTCCTGCTGTTGAGATCTGCTGAGCGGCTGAGCCCTTCGTCGTCTTCAGTTTGTGTTACGGTGTTTTGAAATTAGTGACTTTGTGTTGAACTTAGTGACATTATTGATTTGGCATTGTTCGGAGCTTCATCTACCGTGGCATCAAGACCTCAGTGACAGTGTGGTCACCAGTGCCCAAACTGTATGCCTGCAAGGGAAGGGAAAGAGTTGAGGTGTGAAAATTGGTTGTGAGAAAAAAAAAAAAAAAAAAGGAAGATGGTTCGAGTGTGTGAAGGGTGAATGATATTGTATATGAGCTGTTGATGATATATATATATATATATATATATATATATATATATATATATATATATATATAGAGAGAGAGAGAGAGAGAGAGAGAGAGATTTGGATATATTGTATATGTTGTGTGGAGGGGGGGAATTAGTGAATTGTTTGTTGTTTGTTTGTTTTTTTGAGGGGGGTTGTTTGTGTCCCCTTAGTAGTTTGTATTGCGTGGGCACTTTGGGTTCTGTAGGCCATCCTTCCCCTCTGGATGACCAAGCCCCAAGTTACCACGCGATACCCCCTGTAGTATCCTTGGTCTGATATTAACCCTGTGTGGGGTTGGGGTCCTGTGAGGCTCCCGGGATCTGGAGGTGGGGTGTCAGGGCATTATTTTTTTTAATATTATGATGATTAATGTGTTATTGTTTGAAGATCTGTTTTCCTTGTTTTGCTGGTGGTGCGTATGTGAGTGCGAATCTGAATAAAATTTGTTAGTTTGTCGCACCTATTATTCGGTGTTCTGTATTCTTTGTTCTGTGGTGTTAATAGCTTTAGAGTGGGGGCGGGTGGATTTAAAGGGGGTACCCTTTCACATTTGGGTATTCCTGTCACCGCAGTAGGTGGTGAAGTGACGACAGACGTGTTGAGGTGGTGTGAGTGTTCAGACTCCATGGATGTTGCAGCAGTGGTTGAGAGAGGAGGGAGACTGAGAGGACGAGCACGCCTGGAAAACCATCCTCCTATATCAACAATTTTACACCAGAAAGGATCACTACCTGTCTTACAGAACTTTAAACTGTGGTTAGCCAATGATGGCTATGTCAGAAAGTTATCAATTAGCAATTTCGATGTGGGGATGGGGAGATGAGGCAAAAAGAAGAAAAAGAAAGGGAGAAAGAAAGAGAGAAGAAAAAAAGGAAAGAGAAGAAAAATAAGAAGTATACACTAAGGACAGCAATAGATAGTACACAGGGGTGTTTGCACCTTACGGTCCCCTCCCCATGGGAAAGATTTGGCAGGGGAGAAAGTGGGTGGATGAGATAGGGCGTGAGGGTGGCAATCAGGGTACCATGAAAAAGGGAAAGGCACAGCCCCCAAGATGTCCGCTTGATTCCCCATCCCTCTTATAATCATAATACTGGCTATTAAAATCATAACATCTAGATAGAGAGGGGGTCGTTACCGCCAAGGACATAGACAGACAAAGATAGATTTGACGCATGATTAAAATGGCCGCCGGGTGAAAATGAGGCCACCCAGCTGGGTGATCGTGCGCTGAATATGAGAAGATGCGTGGTTTCTCGTTCTTCGTTTCCATTGTCTTAACTGAATTTTTTTTTTCCCGAAGAAGACCCAAGAGGCCGAAATGCATTGTGTTTTTTCCCTCTGTACTCTGTGTTCTTGGCGGTAACTAACGCCCTGCCTTTCCAAAATTGTGCTTACTTTTTCACCCTCAGTCACTTCGGTTTGAAACTATTAAAACCATGTTCACTCTTCTACACCAATAAATACAAGTCTATGCATCCATCATTTAGATCGTGTTTGGGGTCCTTAAATTCCTTCCTGTGAATTTCCCAATCTTTTTTCCCCAACAAAATGTATAAACAGAAACTAGAACAGAAGGAGAACATGACAGAATCATCTGTTTAATGAGCAAATGTATTGCCGGCTATGACAAGATATTCTCTCAACATCACAGCCTCAATATATATGTCGCCTGTCAACTACTCGAAAACCAACGCAGCTCGACTTACAAAATCCATATGACTAAACATTCCTGACCAGGCTGCAAAATTCTAGTTAGATCTTGACAGCTTAGGACAGGAAACGTTGGACACGCTGGCCTTTAAACCTGGGGTACCTGTAGGCCACTTTCAAGCGGAGATCATACCTGCTAATTTTCACAAAGATCGGATAAGTACTTTCTGAGATATCCCACAAAGAAGGGAAAGTGTTACAGGCCGTAACGGTAAACTAAAACACCTAAACACCGAACATCATCCGTGACACATAATGAACATACCTACAAAGTTTCACAAAGCTCGGACAAGTACTTTTTGATATATTCCATGAAGACAAACAACCGTTACAGCCGTTAGTAACGCATATAACGGTAAATTAAAGCATCGGACATTATTCGTGACCCATAATGAATATAGCTGCTAATTTTCACAAAGATCGGCCAAGTACTTTCTGAGATATTCCATGAAGAAGAAAAAGCGTTACAGGCCGTTAC
>JADBJO010034368.1:7500-13529 GCA_016801955.1 Conus betulinus
AGTGAATCATAGTTACTGCAAACACAAAGGGGGAGATGAAGTGAGTGATTCACAGTTACTACAAACACAAAGGGGAGATGAAGTGAGTGAATCACAGAGGGGAATGCACGGCACTATAGGAAGACAGGAAAACAGAACGCGACGGGCTTGAAAAGAGAGAGACTAAAACATGAATGATGATGAGGGAGAGCAAACAAAAGGACAGACGGATTTGAGACGAAAGAAGAAACAAAAGTGCAAAAACGCAATCACACGCCCCTCAGCCACACACTCATAGCACTCATTTCCCCCTCAGGTTTGAGGCACATGGTACACTTTAGTGCAGTTCAGGGACTTCGTGTCCAATTGTTTCAGCTGTTGCACAGAGGGCGTCCCTGTCGTCTCTGGCAGTTGGTCACAGCCCTGTGGCCCTGGCGTCCTGGCTGCCTGCTGGGACCTGGAGGGTGATGGTCGCAGCTTCATGGCCCTGGTGTCCTGGCTACTGTCTGGGACCTGGAGAACCGAGCTGAATAGGGAGGCTGATTATGAGTCCCCTGATATACTGAGGGAGAAGAATGGGGCTGAGAGGCCGGTCGCACTCAGGAGCTCCCACCCGTGGGAGAAATGCAAGGAGGGAAGGGCCGCAATACTTGCTAAAGGTGCACCCAAGGTCTCTGACTGCTCTCCCCTTTCCTCTCTTTAAAGAATGTTTCTTTTCTTTTCTTTCTTCTCTGTGCACTCCCTACAAAGGGTAATCCCACATTTACATATGGCCATTCACAAACTATATCAACATTATAAATAATTCATTTCCAAATTGAAAATGCATACTACCAAAAGGTGAGGCTCGAAAACAAATTTATAATGACATAACATTTTAACATGAACCATAGCTGTTTGTGGGCTGCTCACTATGCACTTAGTACTATATTAGTATAGTTCCTACCTCATCAGCTTGTGTGGTCAGGACGACCGGCAGGACCGGCAGGATCAGCAGCACTCCCATACCGAAAGGGAGCTGTCCCAAAACCGGGCAACAGCCTACCCGTCACTTAACGAAAAGTGTGATGGTGGCCCGGGCAATGAGTGGAGTTCCCTCCAGGGCCAGCGAAGGTGAGTGGAGTCGGGTCATGGGAGCGGCGAACTCCCAGGACAGCTGCTCTTGGTCTTGAGTCTCAGTCCCTGTGTCTCTCCCAGTGCGATTCTTCCTTAGGTCCCCTCTTGCCTTCCACCCCTCAAATATCGGCACGGCCCAACCGATAGTCGAGTCCATTTCGCTAGTTGGAAAGCCCCGATTGGCCTAGCACGAGAACTCAAGCAGGCTGGGTGCTAGCCCCACGTGTAGGGTGAGAGACCGAATGGCACGAATACACGTGCTTACCGTGAGACGTAAAACGTACTCTCCCAAACGAGTTGTACCTGCATAAGCTAAGGAGGGGAAAGAAGAAGAAAATAAATAGTCTGGCCATACAAGTGTTCTTTTCTCCTATAACTCCTATAAAGAAAAAAATAAGTCACGGTCAAACATGACACGTCACACACACACACACACACACACACACACACACACACACACTTACACACACACACACATACACACACACACACACACACACACACACACACACACGCACGCACGCACGCACGCACACACACACACACACACACACACACACACACACACACGCACAAAGAGAGAGAGAGAGAGAGAGAGAGAGAGAGAGAGAGAGAGAGAGAGACGCGCGCGCGCGCGCGCACACACACACACATTTGGAGGTCGGAATAGCTCAGTGGTAGAGCGCTGGACTCGTACTCGTTCTTGGTGATTCTGGGTTTGCGGGTTCGAATCTCTGCCGGGCCGTCTCGGCACAGGAGGATTTTTCCTTTGAATTAACATTGGTTCTGACTAAATTTCCCGTATAGTCCTTCGAATGAGACTATAATTCAACGTTCTGTGTGTGAATGCACGCACAACATCTTGCACACACGTAAAATCCCATCACCAACTTTCGGGGAAAAAAAAAGGCTGTTTCGGCCGTTGGTATGGATGACACGTTACACATAGCGTGCACCCTATGTGAGGAACGTAAAAAAATGAAGAAAGTGAGGAAATTGTGAACAATATTGAACGATATTGACTGGATGACACGGGAAACGACTGAATGAAACGCTATCTGGAAGCTCTTTAGAACTACCCAGGTAGGCAGCCCGTTGCACAAACGAGTGTGGATTGTAAAGCGCTTAGAAATTGGTCTCTAGTCGATTATAGACGCTATGTAAGTATCCATCCATAATAATAATAATAATAATGATAATAATCATACTGATGATGAAATAAGCATAATGATAATCATCATCATCATCATCAGCATCATCATCATCATTATCAGAAGAAGAAGAAGAAGAATGCTAATATAATATAATAATATAATAATAATAATAATAATAATAATAATATAATAAATAATAATAATAATAATGTTCAAGCCCCTGAGAGTATTTCAAGTTCGGTAAATCGGAACAATCGATGTAGTGTTCTCTGTGTGTTCCATAACTGCCGTTACCCTGCTGTTAAATGCCGGAATATGTATGTTCAATCCACGGTTTCTGTAGCTACGATGTCGACCAGGGCTTTTCTTTTCTATCATTGTCGGAAATGTTCAATGAGATTACGTCCCACATGAATCGAACTTTTTTTTTTTTTAACTTTCTTTGGACAATTTTCAATTCTAAACTTCTTACAAAATGAAAATCCTGAAACCAGTTATGCGAAAAACATGCGAATAGTGTCATTATTATCAGATACTTGATTGCCTTTTAATACAATTGTTACCTTCGTTCGCAGAGCAAAGATGCGTAGTATCGAGGCGCTGATCATGAAAGCGCAGTTGAAGTGGGTTGGGCATGTGGTACAAATGGACGACACACGACTTCCGAAAATGGTCTTCTTCTCTGAACTGGCAGCTGGAACAAGAAACAATGGGCGTCCACTCAAACGCTTCAAGGACTGCCTGAAAGTATCACTGGCCTCCTGTGGCATCCCGCTTCAGGGCTGGGAAACACTTGCCACAGACCGCAGTGCCTGGCGACTTGCTGTCCACAAAGGAGTAAATTGCTTCGAAGAAAAGCGTTTGCAGGAATTGGACTAGAAGCGCCAAGCCCGCAAAGAGAGGAGACCTGACCCAGTGATAGCTGTCGCATGCCCAGAGTGCGGACGAATCTGTGTGTCCAGCTTTGGCTTGCGCTCACACGTGCAGAGTCACTGAGTCTTCGTCGACCACGACGGACATCCGTGATGATGTTGATGATGATACTTTCATTTGTAGAGTATATATCAATGATCTTAGAATTCCCTGGAATCTAAGTAATATTCATAAGCTGCACATACTTTTCTTTAAAAAAAAATGTAGGCTTTCTGACTGACCAGATGAACTTGTTTTATTCACAATTTGAGTTACATAAATTGTTTATCGATCTTTATTTTCATTGTCTTGAATGGTGCTTGTCTTACCTGAAGAAGACCAAAAAGGTCGAAACGCGTGATGTTTGTCTTGCATTTTATTTTGGCCCATGGTAATGTTTCTCCTAAGTTCGCTTTATCAGCATGTAGAACAGTCCAAATCCTTCTACAAATATTAGGACAGATTAATAAATCGTTCGAATGATCAGTTCCAGAGAGACAAAACTAAAACAAGTGCAGGGAAACAAATGGAATGACGAGAAGAATAAGGCAGGTTTGATGGAGAGAGTCACAAGGAAGGAACTCAGGGAATGAAGGAAGACTAAGACAGCGCGAACATAAAGACAGACAGGAGGATGGATAGGAAGAAAACGAAACGAATGGAACACTGAACGATAACACGTTTCTTAAGCACCCTTACCTAGGAACTCGGCTAAAGGAGGCCTGATGCATTGTCTGATTAGGAACACCAGTGTTTGGCTTCCCTGGACCCTCTGCAAAAGACCTGATAGGCCCTGCATCAGCGGCTACATCAGGCTACATCAGAATGCAGCTGTGGCTACATCAGGCTACATCAGAATGCATCAGCAGCTACACTAGCAGCTACATCAGAAGCTATATCGGGCTACATCAGAATGCCTCAGCACCTACACCAGCAGCTATATCAGCAGCTATATCACCAGGCTACATCAGAATGCATCAGCAGCTACTTAAACAGCTATATCAGCAGCGACATCAGCAGCTATGTCAGTAGCTACATCAGAAAGCATCAGCAGCTATATCAACAACTATGTAAGCAGCGACTTCTTGCAGCTACATCAGCAGCTATACCAGCAGCTATATCAGCGGCTACAGCAGGCTACAGCAGAATGCATCAGCAGCTACATCAGGATACATCAGAATGCATCAGTACCTACATCAGCGGCTACACCAGTAGCAACATCAGCAGTCTACATCATCAGGTCCATGCAAAGGACCTGGACAGACGTTGTCACGCACGGACATTCAAGGGACATCATTGTGCTTGTCGTATGGCGGAGTGGTTGCAGTGGTTAGTTTTCTTTTTTTTTCCCCCATGTCGATATTTTGGAGTTATGATGTGTGTGTGTGTGTGTGTGTGTGTGTGTGTGTGTGTGTGTGTGTGTGTGTGTGTGTGTGTGTTGGTCGAGTTATTGTAGGTAGATTATCGACCAAGAGGGTGCAGTTTGTGCCTATATTTGGCCGTATCTATTTTTTGTGATTGTTGTAGTTTGTGGTTTTGATGTTGGATGACCCAGCCCCAAGGGGAAGGATGGCCTACAGAACCCAAAGTGCCCACGCAATACAAACTACTAAGACGACACGACAACACCCCCTCAAAAAACAAACAAACAAACAAACAATTCACTACAATTCCCCCTCCACACAACATATACAAAATATATCCAAATCTACCTATCTCTCTCTCTCTCTCTCTCTCTCTCTCTCTATATATATATATATATATATATATATATATATATATATATATATATATATATATATATATATATATATATGATCATCAACAGCTCATACACCCCACCTCCAGATCCCAGGAGCCTCACAGGACCTCAACCCACACAGGGTTAATATTGGACCAAGGATACTACAGGGGGTATCGCTCCTGGGATCTGGAGGTGGGGTGTTGGGGCATTATTTTTTTGAAAATATTATTGATTTATATGTTATTGTTTGAAGATCTGTTTTACTTGTTTTGCTGGTGGTGCGTATGTGAGTGCGAATCTGAATAAAATTTGTTAGTTTGTCGCACCTATTATTCGGTGTTCTGTATTCTTTGTTCTGTGGTGTTAATAGCTTTAGAGTGGGGGCGGGTGGATTTAAAGGGGGTACCCTTTCACATTTGGGTATTCCTGTCACCGCACCAGGAGAAGTGACGACAGACGTGTTGAGGTGGTGTGAGTGTTCAGGCTCCATGGATGTTGCAGCAGTGGTTGATGAGAGGAGGGAGACTGACAGGACGAGCACGCTTGGAAAACCATGCTCCTATATTAACAATTTTACACCAGAAAGGATCAACTACCTGTCCTACAGAACTTTAAACTGTGGTTAGCCAATGATGGCTATGTCAGAAAGTTATCAAATTAGCAATTTCGATTTGGGGATGGGGAGATGAGGCAAAAAGAAGAAAAAGAAAGGGAGAAAGAACAGAGGAAGAAAAAAAAAGGAAAGATAAGGAAAATAAGAAGTATGCAATAAGGACAGCAATAGATGTTACACAGGGGTTTTTGCACCTTATCGTCCCCGCCCCATGGGAAAGATTTGGCAGGGAGAAAGTGGGTGGATGAGATAGGGGCGTTGAGGGTGGCAATCAGGGTACCATGAAAAAGGGAAAGGCACAGCCCCCAAGATGTCCACTTGATTCCCCATCCCTCTTATAATCATAATACTGGCTATTGAAATCGTACAATTTAGACAGAGAGGATGTTCGTTACCGCCAAGGACATAGACAGACAAAGGATAGATTTGGCGCATGATTAAAATGGCCACCGGGTGAAAATGAGGCCACCCAGCTGGGGTGACCGTGCGCTGAATATGAGAAGATGCGTAG
>JADBJO010034369.1:0-13528 GCA_016801955.1 Conus betulinus
TACCACCCTTGGAGACCTGCGCTGTGTTGACGATGGGTACAGGCACGCGCAGGACGCTCCATTAAGATATCAAGGGACATAACTGCTCCAGAACAGAGGTAAATCAGACTACGGGATGCAACTCATAGCAGTCTTAAAGTAGCGTCCCATGGGTGTACCAGCCCGTATTTCATGACTGCAGAGCCCACCGGCGAAAAAAAACACCACCCTCCAGCTGTCGAGCACACCCCACAGACCCAACCACCCCTGCCCACGGACAGATGAAGACAGTGTCACTCCAGACACAGCCAAGCTTTCGCCATACGGTCTTATATGCCCTCAAGAGAGAATCCAAAGTTGTAGTCTTTCCCACTGTCAACAGGACTTTCCCTGCCACGTCGGCCGCATGTACCACGGTCGCATCCCAAAGAATATGCTGTACGGCGAGCTGGCTACAGGCTCCTGATCCACATGACGGCCTGTACGCTACAGAAATATAAGTGCGATCAGAGGGCAAGCAGCCACGACCCCAGTAAATCTGGAGACAGCAGCTTCAGACAGGATCAGCTTGCAGTCCACCATCAAGGCCGGCATCAGGCAAGCAGACCAGAGAGAGAGGCCCAGTGGGAAGAATGGAGGAGCTTCTGACGGCAAAGAATCGCATCGGCACCAACAGACGCTCGTGGCCGAGACTTTACCTACAGCAAATGCATCAGAGTCTGCCGCTCGATGATCGGGCTCTTCAGCCACAGCAGGCGCTTCAACTCCACAATTGACTGATCCACGGTGCAACACCATTGTCCCAAGACAGACAGACGGATGCCATCATCGTGTGCGATAAGGTCTCTCTCTTACTGGTTGGTGTTCCTTTCTTTAGGGATTCATGGCCTTTTGTAGGGTTATTGTACCGTTTTATGTTTTAAAGTCTTCCATCATTCTTCCACCAGGTTTAGTGTCCCAGCATAATTCAGCGTTATCTTCTTCCAAAGCGTTAGAGACAAACCTTTTTCTTAGGGTTAATGTAACTTAAGGGGTTTTAGTTTTGGTCTTCATATACAGAATTTAGAGTGTTCTTTCTTGATATTAAATGCCTTTATTGGCTTTCAGTATCCCATTTAATTTTGCTGTTTATGAACTAAAGGCCTTGGTGTCTCCTTTCGTTGATATACTTTATTCTTATGGTTTGGTGACCTCTTCTTCAGAATCTAATCTAGGGTTTTTTTTTTCGGCAGGCAATAAAGAGTGACCGCTCTCCGAGGAATAGTATCAGCCTATATCGAGAACCATTGTACAACGTCTTCCAGGACAGATGCCATCCTCACCAAGAACACGCACGTCTCGAGAAGGGAATCACATGGCACCACCACCCAAGTGCTATAAAGCCAACTGACGATGATGTAAGTGCAAATTTTGTACTTTGAAGCAGTTCTTATGCTGGTATTTATCTGGTAAGTTTTGTGTTCCAAGGCAGAAAATAAATAGGCAGGTAGGTAGCCAGATGGTTGTAGTTACAATAATTTGTTTGATTTCAGGACTTCGTTGGGTTTTTTTTTTTTTTTTTCAAATGTTTTTTTTGTAGACCCATCTCCCCCTTTGTTATGCGTTGCGGAGTGGATCACCAACTCTATCTCGCCCCTCCCCCTCCCTCCCTTCCTTCATTCCTGCATTTTTCCCCCACACCACCTCTCCGTGCCCTTACCGCCTTTTTCCTGCCCCCTTTTTAAACCGACATTCTGACTAATCTAATCTGTTGCAGGGAACTTGGCTGTCAGTTCTTTGGTAACTTCATGCCAAGGAATTTTTTTTTTTTACTCCACCGGCAGAACATAAGGGACTTCAAACTCGTATTCTGGAATCATGGGAACAGAGAAAAGGGAGGGAGGGGGGAGGGGGATTGGTTATAAAATTCTGATATTTTCAGTAACGGTGCAGAAATTAGATTTTTCATTGCGGGTGAGATGGAGAAATGAGGCATTATGGAAAGTATTGGTAACCATGCGAAAGCAGTATGCTAAACCTGATGAAAGGAGAGAGCGTAAAAATTCTTAATTGAATTAGGCGCGCACACACACACACACACACACACACACACACACACACACACACACACACACACACACTCTCTCTCTCTCTCTCTCTCTCTCTCTCTCTCTCTCTCTCTCTCTCTCTCACACACACACACACGCACGCACACGCACACAAACACGATCTCCCCACAAACATCACCCCCCCCCCCCCTACCAACACACATTTGCACTGTAATCTTTTTGTTTTACAAGCGTAGAGATTGTGAGCACACGTATAGGTAAAACATAATTAGTTTTGGGTTAAAAGGAAAGAAGCGCACAAACATAAAACAAAATTTTGTATTGGAGAGGGTATTTATTTGCCCAGAATTCAATCCTTCTAGGCCTGAAAAGTTGAAGATGCTGTCTGGCCTAAGCGCAACGTGTGTAAGGAGTTGATGCCCCTGGTAGGGCTTCCCATGTCAGACAGGCTAAGGTGAGGATCCTGACTAATAGTAACCCCGCCTTTCTCCTTTTCTTTTTTTCTGCCTTTCTTATTTGGCTCTTTTCTATCTTCGTCTCCCCTTCAAGTCTTCTTTCCCACACTCTTTTTCTCTCTGTGGTCTTCTTAAGATCCGCCGCGTTTGCCGTGCGGTGCGCGACCTGTGACGGAGGGGGATGAGATCTGGTGATTGAGAGGGCCAGCGCCCTCAACACATTACTTTGGCTCGGACCTCTCCTAGACAGGAGGCACACATGGGCCTGTGTGTGTCAACCGGCTTCCCCTGCATGGGGTTAGGTCAAAACGGGCAGCCCCCCAGCTGGCCAAGGTAACCCCTGCAGTGCTCAGTTCTCTGTTCCCGGGAGCTGGGCATATCGGGGGGGGGATAGGGTAAGTTGGCGCTGCTTTGTTGTATATCCCTCCTGAAACCTGGAAGGGGTCCAAGACAAGAGTTTCTTGGCCCCCTGGCCCCTAAGTTGGACTCGATGGTGGGTGGGTAGGGTAGGGACGAATTCCTAAATCATATACCATGGCCTCAATATCTAAACTCCCTTCCAAAAGGAGAAAGAGAGACAAAGTGAGATCAGATGGTGATCATGATCTGACTCGGACTCAGAAATCCGAACAGAATCTGGATCTTGGCCTTCGTGGTTGGTGGTGGAGGGCGCTGATGTAGACAAACCTTTGTCTGCACTCAGCCCCTTTGCAATCCAAAAGGTTTTAGTTGTCTGTCAGGAAACCTAAAATCAATCAAACGTCTGAGAAATGGGTTTCTGGTGGAATGTGGTACAAAATGTCAATCAGATCGGCTCCTGAAATCTACAACTCTTGTTGACCGAAAAATCAAAGTGTCGCCTCACAAGAACCTAAATTCTTCAAAGGGGGTCATTCGCTGCCCAGACTTGAAAGGAGTATCGGAGGATGAGATAAGGTTCGAACTGAAATCCCAGGGAGTCATGGATGTGCGAAGAGTCACAATTCGTAAGGGTTCTGAAAGAGTGCCAACAAATACCCTCTTTCTGACCTTCTGCACCCCTTCGCTGCCACAGTCTATCAAGGTGGGCTATTTGAACGTCAAGGTTAGCCTGTATGTTCCCATCCCCGATGCGTTGTTTCCGGTGCCAGAAGTTTGGCCATGTGCGGGATCGATGCTCTGGGGAGGAGATTTGTGGCGTCTGCTGCCAACCGAGCCACGAGATGCCGTGCGTTCATCCGGCGCGTTGTGCAAACTGCGGAGGCGGCCACCCCTCCTCCTCTAGAGAGTGTGTCGGTTTGGCGCCAGGAAAGTAGTATCCAAAGGGTGAAGACGGAAAGAAAGATTCCATTCCACGAGGCAAAAAGGTTGGTTCTGGGCAGTCCGCCGCATCCGAACAAGTCCTACTCTCAGGTTGTGAAACAAGTTTCTTCAGTATCTGTCTCCTGTCAGACAGACACCTTTTGTTTTTTCCAAGACTCTGCAATCGAAACCATCTGCCCCCAGCGGAGGCAAGAAATCCGCTACCCCTGTGTGATAAACTCCCTTAGTGGTGGCGTAAAACCTGCTGCCTCCCATTCTGCCCAGCAGACACAGGTTGGGAGACCCTCTGCTTCAACAGCTCCCCTTCCCCCAAAAAAAAAACCCCTGTTCCTCCCCAGGGCACTCGCGGCCCCCAAGCGGTGCCTCATCAAGGCACGATCCCAGGGAAAGCCCTCTGGTGTAGAGGTCATTGAGGTGGATTGCCCATCATCTGCCTCCGGAGCTTCCAAGAAAAAAAAAAAAAGTCCAGAGAAAAGACATTCAAGTTTGGAAACACACAATCCATATTCTCCTTTGCAGTCGGATGATGATGAGACAGTAATGGACTGAGAAGTCTGTTGCCATCTCTCCATCCTCATGGATTCAATATCTCACTGGAACATTCGAGGTTTTGAATTCTAATTTTGAAGAGCTGCAGCTCCTCTGTCAACATTTAAAACCTGCTGTCTTAGCTCTTCAAGAGACTCTGATACGCTCTGACAAATCTTTTTCTTTATCGGGTTTTAATGTTCTTTCTAAACCAGCACAGCCTTCTGCAGTTGGAGTGACGGGGGTGGTGTGTCGTTGCTTATCCACAAATCTCTTCTGTTTAGCCCTGTCTACCTCAGTTCTCCCCTCCAAGCTTTAGCTGCCAGAGTCTCTCTGCATAAAACAGTCACTATTTGTTGTCTATATCTGCCTCCTTCTGTATCCATCAGTCGACAAGAACTGGTCAGCCTGATTGAGGAGCTTCCACGACCTTTTTTGCTGTTGGGCGATTTCAATGGGCACAATCCTCTTTGGGGTAGCGTTGATACTTCGTCTAGAGGTCTCCTTCTGGAAAACGTCTTCTCAGAGCTTGACCTGTGTTGTCTTAATGATGGATCTCCAACCTTCCTCCACTCTGCTACTGGTGCTCTCTCATGTTTGGATCTGTCAGTGTGCGACCCCTCGCTGGTCCTGGACTATGAGTGGTCGGCACTTGACGATCTGCATGGGAGTGACCATTTTCCAATTGTTCTAAAATCCAAAATAACTGAAAGCCGCACTGTTCCAGAACATCTAAATTTCAACAAGGCGAACTGGGATCTTTTTGCAGGAACTGTCCGGGGGGAACTCACAGAGGAAGTTCTACAAAGTCCGGATCCCAGAAACGGTTTCCAATATCCTCATAAAATGCGCCAAGGCCTCCATTCCAACTTCCTCCTCAAACAAACCCCAAATGCCAAAGACACCCTGGTTTAATTCTGACTGCCAACAAATCTCAAAAGTACGTAAACGGGCTCAGCGTCAGGTATACCAACGACCCTCTGGTCCTAACGCCCGAGCCCATCAGAAACTCCGTGCTAAATCGAGACATACTTTCAAAAGTAAACGTCAGTCTTGGAGAAACTTCTGCTCCGGCTGACATCTAAAACTTCAAAGAAAAAAGTTTGGAACATCATCAGAAAAATCAAAGGGAAGAACACCAACCCCTCCATTCATCACCTGAAACTTGCCGATGCTTTGATCACTGACAAACAAGCTGTTGCCAATCTGTTGGCCTCCACCATCCAGCAGAACTCCTCATCTTTAAATAAATCTGCAGCTTTTTTAGAAACAAGCAAATTAGAGAGAAATCTTCATACAATTTCACATCAGACAACTCTGAAGCTTACACAATCTGCCTTTCTCGATAGCGAACTAAAATCAGCTTTGCAAACCTGCAATGACTCTGCCCCTGGTCTGGATGACATTCATTATCAGGTTTTGAAACACCTTCCAGAAAGCTGTCTCCAGACCCTTCTCAAAGTCTATAACCATATCTGGACCACAGGGTGCTTCCCGCCCTCCTGGCGGAAAGCCCTGATCATTCCAATCCCCAAACCTGGAAAGGACCCTACCAACCCATCAAACTATCGCCCAATAGCTCTGACCAGCTGCCTGTGTAAGCTGATGGAAAAGATGGTCAACTCCCGTCTGATGTGGAAGCTGGAAACCGACGGCCTTTTGGCCAGTGAACAGTGCGGGTTCCGCAAGTACCACTCGACAGTTGACCATTTAATCCGTCTAGAAAACACCATCCGCAACGCCTTTGTCAATAAGCAGCATGTGGTCGCTATCTTTTTCGACCTAGAAAAAGCGTATGACACCACGTGGAAATCAGGGATCCTTATGGATTTGCATAAACTTGGTTTTCGTGGTTATCTGCCTATGTTTATCGAAAACTTTCTGGCTGATCGACAGTTCCAGGTGCGTGTTGGCACCACACTCTCGGACATCCATGGGCAGGAGTTGGGTGTACCTCAGGGGAGCATCCTTTCTCCTGCCCTTTTCAGCATTAAGATCAACGACATTGTGAAATCGGTAAGCCAGGGCTCTGAGTCTTCTTTGTTCGTTGACGACTTCGCGCTGTACGCAGTTGGAGCTTCTTACGCCAGCGTACAGCGTCGACTCCAACTTTGTGTCAACAGGATTCAACAGTGGGCCGAGGAACGGGTTTACCTTTTCACGTACAAAAACCCAGTCAATCCATTTTCACAATTTTCGTCAATTTTTTGCTGATCCTGAAATTCTTCTGGATAAGTCCACCATTCCAGCTGTTAAGGAAGCTAAATTTCTGGGGGGGTTATTTTTGATGAAAAAAAAACTGAACTTTCTCAGCCATATTAAAAACCTCAAAACTTCTTGCCAGAAAGCTCTGAATATTCTACGGGTCGTAGCACACACTGACTGGGGCGCTGATAAGAAAACTTTGCTGCACCTCTACAGAGCCCTGGTCCGTTCCAAACTGGACTATGGTTGTGCTGTGTACGGCTCTGCAAGACCGTCTTACCTCAAACTCTTAGACCCTATCCACCATCAAGGGCTTCGTCTCTGTCTTGGAGCATTCCGCACCACCCCTGTGTACAGCCTGTACGCAGAGGCAGGTGAACCCTCACTGTCCAACCGCAGGTTGAAACTATCTTTGAACTACTATATCAGACTGTTCTCTGAACCAGAAAACCCTGCCTATGACTGTGTCTTTGACCCTCAGTTCCAAAGCAAATTCGAAAAAACCCTACCTGTATTCCGTCGTTTGGCCTTCGTATGCAGCCTCACGCACGGAATGCAGGTCTAGACCTAGGAGTTGTGTGTCTGATTTTTCCAAGTTTCCAGATGAGCCTCCGTGGACCTTTTTTTTCACACCAGAGATTCGTTTTGATCTTGCAGCTTTTCGCAAAGAGTCCACCAGCTCTCTGGCATACAAAGGCGTTGTATGCTGAGCTGAGTTCAAAACTCCCATCCTATCAGAAAAAAATTTTCACTGACGGTTCCAAGTCTGAAGATGGAGTGGCCTGTGCAGCCTACTGCCCTGGTGCTCCTTCTCAAATACTGTTAGAACATATTCCTTCAGACGCTTCTGCTTACTCTGCTGAACTTACAGCTCTGGTTCTGGCACTAAGAATAATCTCACAGTCAGTCTCCAAAGAGGGACTTTCTGGTTTTGTCGGATTCGCTGTCGGCTTTGGAGGCCATATCTGGCCGCAACCTTCAGCACCCCGAACTTTTACACTTTTTTGACCTTTTTACCAAGTTGACAGCGGAGGGTTACAACATTCTTCTGGCTTGGGTTCCTGGTCATGTTGGCATCGGAGGGAACGAAATGGTGGATCGTTTGGCCAAGAATGCCACAAGAGAGAAACTGTCAAACACACCTATCCCCTGCTCAGATTTGAAACCCAAAATTAACGATTATGTCAGAGACCTCTGGCAGGAGGATTGGAATACACAGACGGATAACAAACTCTTTCAGATCCGTCCAAACCTAAAGGAGTTCCTCTCATCTTCGTCTGGTGGTCGTAAAGAAGAAACAGTTCTGTGCCGGCTGCACACCGGCCATTCGTATTTTACCCATTCCTACCTTTTAAAGAGTGAAGAAGCTCCTTGGTGCATTCCGTGTCATGTGCCACTCACAATGAAA
Organism: Conus betulinus; assembly: GCA_016801955.1. Taxonomy (NCBI): domain Eukaryota; kingdom Metazoa; phylum Mollusca; class Gastropoda; order Neogastropoda; family Conidae; genus Conus; species Conus betulinus. The sequence continues at coordinate 7,926 of JADBJO010034369.1, forward strand.
CATATTCTTTTAGAGTGTTGGGATTTGGCTTAGTGTCTTCTTTGTCAGAGTCTGTATTCTTGATTCACAAATTCAGAGATTTCTCTTTTGTGTGTCTTTCTAGCGTTTAGTGTCGGTTGTTCATATGCTTTATATAGTTGCTCGGGTTTCTTCTGTCAGTGTTCTGTGGTACAAGGACACAAAACAGGGGTACCAGAGGAAATATTTTCTGGAAGAGCATGAATGGTTGACTCCGCTACGTAGCAGGTCTCCTATTTCAGGGATCTGGAACATGGACGCATGTTTTCAGATCATCTGGGACTGAGCTGCAGAAGTGTTTGAAGTCCGTAGAGCTCTTCCAGTAATATTCCCTAGTGCGCACCTGGTACCTCCTGATCCGAGTGCCCTTTAATACACAGAACCTCTGTGGCAACGTTAACATGTGGATCCTTTCATATGTTCTGCTGCCCTTCTTAAAGAACGATTTGATGTCATATTTCAAATGTTTAGTGTTTTTTTTTTTCATGGGCATTCATATGCTCTTGTTTAATGTTCTTTTCATAGGGTGGAGTATCTTTTTTAAGTAGCGAGTGTTGTCCTTCTGGACGGCCTTTCCTCTGTTCACAGACTTTACTGTTCTCTTCCCCCAAAGGTTTTTAGTCTCCTCTTTCATGGCAATTGGCTACACTTTGCTTACAGTGTACTTTCATATTTTTGTAGGGCTTAGCGTCGTCTTTTCCAGAGGTTTAGACGCCCTTTCATATGGTATTTTCTTGGGGCTTAGTTTCCTCTTTTGACAAGGTTTAGGGTCCTTTTCTGTGGTTTAGTGTCCTTTTAAGGTTTTAATGGTCTCAGTTTATAGTTTTCCTCTTTAAGTTTAGAATCTTTCTTCTACAGGGCTTACAATCCGTTTTTGTCATGTTTAATTTCCTCCTCTTTCGTTGGTTTTAGTGTCCACCTGTCATATAGTTTAGTGTAAGTGGCCAGTGGAGGAGACGGCACAGCATGTCCTACAAGAATGCCCAAGCCACGCCGACCTGAGAGACGGTGCCGGACCAGAGATTATGTGGGTGCCTTGGGGTTTCCAGAGGACGACGCCCCAATTCCTCTGACGGGTCTGCCAGTGAGACGGCGACCAAGAAGAATCGTCGTGGGCTTCAAACTGGGATCAAATGATAAGGGATGGAAGAGAATGCAACGTTGAAACCGGTCAGTTTCAAGAGCGGTGCAAGAAACATTTTACAGATATGAACGGGTGTAAAATGGGGAAATTGCTTGGCTCCAAGCTTCCATTTACCTCTTTGTTTCTGTTGAGAGCGTCGGCACTCTTGTATTTCACAATTTTTTTTTTTCTTGTAAAATGGGTGACTAATATTTCAAGGGAACCCCGATAACATGCTTTCCTCTCCTCCCCCCCCCCCCCCCCCCCATCTTCCCCTTGCTGCCCCCTCTCCTTGAATCTGCTCCCACTACTAACATGTGCATGCATGTACACGCACGCGCGCACTTACGCGCACACGCACGCACGCGCACACGCACACACACACACACACACACACACACACACACACACACACACACACACACACACACACACACACGCGCGCGCGCGCGCTTACACACTTACGAAGCAGGTCTGCATGAACATCCTTCTCTACAAAATACCGCTCCAGTCATGCAACCAAAGTCCCCATTTAACTTGACCATTGCGATGACTGGGGCACTCGCCCACCAGGGTCTGTACGTAGAGAGGGAATCGCAGTTCTGGCGACTTCAGAGAGCAAGTTGCAGAATTTGCTGAAATGTGTTTTTGTAATGATCAAAGATGATGAGAATCATGATGAGTGTCATTGAGATTATTCTTGTCTTAGACTCCAACACACAGGGATGTTTGATAGTAATTGGTGGCATCTACCAATCTTAGAAGGTTGAGCTACACATGTAGAACTGCTCAGTAGGTTTGATATGACAAAATAAAAGCACTGTTTACTTGTGTTCTCTTCATGTGAAATGAACCATGACTGTGCTTTCAGACATTCCATTCGGACCCATAGCACTCTCAACTTTGGACAGGAACCGGCCGAAGCCTCCCACAAATAAAGGCCGCTGATGGGATTCGACCGTCCAGTCCGTAGCCGTACGTCCGAGACGCTAACTGCTGCACTATGATGACGGGTCGGTTACCTGAAGGTTTTAAAGAGATTTTTTTTTAGGATTTTCTCCTTGAAAGTAGTTACTAGAGGCGAAGAGATATACAACGACACGTGCATATCCACTATATAACTTTTGAGACCAGCTTATCCTAAACATTAAATAACAAAATATCGAAATCAATTGAACATCTCCAACCGTACGCAAACAAAAACATATACATTATCTGAATTTTGCATCCCCATTGTCAGTTCTGTCTCGTCAGATCAAAGATTTTTTTTAAAACATCTTATAGTCTTGGTAGTTTTTTTTTTTTTTTTTTTCTCTAAAACGGGGCATAATTATGTTTCGTCGCCACTGCAGATTTGACAAAAGTACTGTATATTTCAGGACTGCTTGAACAGCGACGCATGTGCCGAAAAGGTCGGTAAAGGATTGGTTCAGCAATTGGACTGGAAATATTACGTCGGTCGACATGGCATCTTGTTCATTGGCGTTCATCGGTTTTCAAGACACGCAATTCGTAGTGAGGTAGGAAAGACCGTGTTGAACACGAGGGTCTCTCTCTCTCTCTCTCTCTCTCTCTCTCTCTCTCTCTCTCTCTCTCTCTCTCTCTCTCTCTCTCTCTCTCTCTCACACTCGCTCTCGCAACACACACAGCGCGCGCGCACACACACACACACGCACACACACACACACACACGCGCACACACACGCACGCACGCGCGCGCACACACACACACACACACACACACACACACACACACACACACACACACACACACACACACACACTGTTTTTCAACAACAAAAAAAACAAATGCATTAAAACCGTTGGAGAAGAAAAAGAGGTTAAGTATACTGAGATCCTGATAACAGTTGCAAGAACAGTGCTCAGATAAGACTCGTGGTTAGAGGAGTAGTAAAGGAAGAGGCAGTGGGGGATAGGTTGGAGGCGGGATGGATGTCGAACATTTTTGTGTTTCGTTTCGCATCCACGCAGCGTATGCATGTGTCGATTTCATCCCTTGGCTTACAGTATTACGAATTCTATGAATATACCACTGAAACAGATTTTTCAAAGATGACCCTATTATTCCCCCCGAGCTTGAACTGGAAACGAATGCCTACTATCCTCTCGCCTAAACACTCTGTAACGCATACAAACACATAGCGTGCGCGCGCGCGCGCACGCACACACGCACACACAAAGGTGAGAGTTGAGAAACTTTGATATTTTCATGTTATTTTGATGAAGTCACTGGTTTACCATGCGTTGCTAAATGTTCTTACACCGAAAATTCAGTCGACCACTTCGTTGATAGCAATCTGTCTTAAGCTATGTAAAACTGAAAATGGAGCGTAAAAGGATACTGCACTATTTTTTTTTTCTAATGCAATATTGTTGAAAAACCTTTTATAACTATATAATAAATCGTATTAACTAAAAATATTGTAAAATGCGAGATAACAGAACGCAGATACTTTGTAAAATCAAAATCAATTCGCTGAATTTTAGTGAGTCAGAATCGTTTGCGCAGAATAGTCAAATGTTCACAGAAAATATCGATGCTTTTTTTTTGTCACCAGGGGCAAGGCACTCGAGCATCAACGACCGTGGAAAACGGGGAGCAGCAAGAATCAACTCGGGGAAGGCAACAGAATACAAGGAGAGTGGTGGCGAGCTTTTTTTATTACTTTTTGTTTTTTGCGCCTATCTTCTTAGCCATTTCAGTGGCATTGCACCCACACCGCTCAGTCCGACACGGACGCAGCCCTGTCTGGCCCGCAGCATCCCCGGCACCGGCAATCCACAGGGAGTAATCACTGTCATGCTGTCAGGTGGCAACCCATAGGAGAAGACGCTGCACTGCTGCCGGGTCACTTCGGTGGTGCTCAGTGGCGCCTGTGCTGATCCAGCATACGCAGGACCCCACCTCTAAGCCCCCTATGGACGACAATGCTTTAGTCGTGGAGCCGGCTTCAGTGAGCTCTCCCTCCGGAGGGCGCCACCACGTCCGTCCAACGACAGCCCCCATGGACTCGCCGTTACCTGTGACCCCGTCGGAATCAAACCAAGGCCACAGACGTGGAGAGGACATCGAAACTGAGGTCACCATGAGAGCAGGGCATGAAGGGCCACAGACTTTGAGACTTTTTTTTTTGTAAATACTGATCGATGAGAATGAGGATGATACAGAGGATGTTACGGATTTCCATTCCGGTCTGAGACTTCATGGCAGGGCTGTATTCTATGCTTATTTTTTATATATATATCCCGGCGTCAACGAGACCTGAGCTATAGACGCCTGCAGTGTTGGTCAGGATGTTTGAGCGCATCCATGAAGTGGATGAAACGCGACTGTGTGGTCCCAGTCTTTCCAACTGAGCTCGTAGCAAACTCAACTCTGGGTAGGAGTCGGTCGAGACATACAAATCCCACCTGACTCTGATGGGAATCAAACCCCCGACCTCCCAGCCGGGAGTCCGCGACGCTAACCACTTGGCCACGGCGGCTGGTTACTTTTCTTTTATCCGACACTTCAAGTGTTGTGCAGGGTCAAAATGTTCTTGCGTAGTGTTTAGTTCGTGGTTCTTTGGACGTCATGGACGTGTTCTTTCAGATGGTTTGCATAAAATCAACAACATTGGTAATTCAATTCAACCGGGTTCCGACTGCTCGTTTGTAGATGATTTTGCCCTCTGTGCAACTGGAAGCTTGAACCCCAGTGTTCAGCTCAAGCTCCAGCTTTGTGTAAACAAAATACATTTTGTGGGCAGAAGAAAATGGCTTTACCTTTTCTGCTACTAAGATCCTGTGCATTCATTTTCATAATTTTTCTGCAGTTCTTTGCTGATCCTGAAATCCAAAGTAGGGAAATCTCCCATTTCACCTGTAAAGGCAGCCACATTTCTGGGAGTTATTTTCGATCAAAAGCTAGACTTCCTTAGTCACATTAAACACTAAAAACTCGCCAGAAAGCTTTGAACATTCTGCAGGTCGTAGCATAAACTGACTGGGACGCTGATAAAGAAAACTTTGCTGCACCTCTACAGAGCCTTGGTCCGTTCTAAACTGGACTATGGATGTGTTGTAGACGGCTCTGTGAACCCTCTTGTCTGAAACTCTTGGATCCTATTCATCATCAAGGAGAGCATTCCGCACCACCCCAGTGTACAGCCTGTATGCAGAGGCAACTGAGCCCTCACTATCCAACCGCAGGCTGACACCATCCTTAAAATACTATCTCAGATTGTTCTCTGAATGGGGAAAACCCTGCTTGTGACTGCGTTTTTAATCCTCATTTTCAAAGAAAATTTGAAGAAAATCCCAACTGTATTCCTCAGTTTGGACTTCGTATGCAGCCCCACGCGCAGAATGCAGGTCTTGATCTGTGAGTTGTCCGACTTCTCCAAAATTTCCAGATAAGTCTCCATGGACCCTTTTCACATCAGAAACACTCTTTGATGCT
>JADBJO010034371.1:0-5000 GCA_016801955.1 Conus betulinus
CGTGTGCGCCAGCGCGCAGGTGTGTGTGTGTGTGTGTGTGTGTGTGTGTGTGTGTGTGTGGTGTGTGTGTGTGTGTGTGTGTGTGTGTGTGTGTGTGTGTGTTGTGTGTGTGTGTGTGTGTGTGTGTGTGTGTGCGTACGTGCGTATGTGAGTGTATGTGTGTATATTTGTGTGCGCATGTGTTTTCTGGGGAGTGTGTCTGTGTAAAGGGGAAGGAATGGAGGGGAAGAGGTGGGAGGTGGGAGAGGGTGAGCAGGTGGAAAAGGCGAGATACCTGAGCAGAGAACAATCTTTCAAAAGCTACATCCGAGCAAGCATATTTTTGTGTGATTATTCATATATTTGCCTACGTCGACCTCGTTTATTTGATGGAGAAATCAGAAGAAACGGTTTACGTGAACCGGCTTAAATCAAACGAGACCCTGCAAGAAAAAAAGAAAAAAAAGAAAGAAAGAAGAAATGATAACAAATAAGAAACCAATCAGTATTACATGAATGACAAGTACAATATACTGATGACAACAAGTAATGAAATAAACACAAAAAAGGAAAGCTGTCAGGCCTCTCCATGAGTGTATTGTGTGCAGGAAAACGAGCGACGTGGCGACAAGCACGCGCAGACCCGAAACAGGCAGCATACAGCAGTGCACTTGACGACCACCTGTGACAAAGCCTACGGTAAACCGTGGGCGCAGCGGATAATGCATAATGAATCTTAAACGCCCACCCATTCGCTGAAGTGAATGAAGATAAGTGATTGCTCGTTCATTTTCGTTGTCCTGAGTGTCTTGTTTCTTGCCTGAAGAAGACCTAAGAGGTCAAAACGCGTCGTGTTTTGTCTTGTGATTCATTTGTCTACAGATTTGGCAGCGCTATTATTCAATTGAAATTTGCAAATGTATAAAGTACAAGAAGCATTTGGTTTCTAAACAGATATATGTGAACCTAAGTACATTTAATCCAAATATAAAATTTTTGCGTTATTTTGAAAGGCCACAGTTCAGACTGATTTGAAATCCAACAAGGTTATCGACGACATTTTGTTTGATTTGAAATCAAACAAAGGTTGTCGACAAGGACATTTCGTTCGAATTTTGCATTCAAATGTTAGCCACCATTGTGAGATAAAATATTCAGGGGATGAAAGTAAATATGAAATAGGGCAGGGAAAGTAAACAATAAACAACTAACAAGTAGGGTAACTCTTGCTCCCTCAAGAAAACAGAACTCCAAAGGAATGCTGCTTATGACACCAAATCGCCTAGCAGACATGACAGCACAGAGCACATACAAACATGGAAACGCCCCCAAGGAGGAATGCTCAAACTTGCCCATATACCCCATACTGAACACATCTACACAGCTACATGAACATGTGTGCGTGCGAACATGTGCGTGCGTGCGTGCGTGCGTGCGTGCGTGCGTGCGTGCGTGCGTGCGTGCGTGTGTGTGTGTGTGTGTAGATGAAACGAAGTCCATTTACTTGAAAACAGTGATCTGCCATGGCTGACAGTTCCTAAAATTGCCTGTTCTGATGGATGATTTTGATGTGACGTCGCCATGAACGTCACCTTGGAGAGGGAACCATCAAGCCAGACTGTGTTCGTGGCCTCCTTTTGTAATATATATATCGGTGTCAACCAGACTGGAGGGATACAGATACCTGCAGTGTTGTTTAGGACATTGTAGGAGCATTTCCACAGACAGTCATTGGTTTCTGGATCAAACTCCGCTGTGGTTTAACTGTCCTAATTGAGCCAAAATCACATTGAATTATGGCAAATTGAATGGTGAGAGAGAGAGAGATGGAGAGAGAGAGAGAGAGAGAGAGAGAGAGAGAGAGAGAGAGAGAGAGAGAAGCTGACGCCGTTAAGTTCTTTATCCTTTCTTGTCCCCCGATGCACACACAGCCGTTGTCTGGTCCTAAGTCCAGAATGAGAAATGGGGAAAAAGTTGTGCGTTGGGCTAGCACCCTGCTAGGTAAAAAAAAACCCCAAAAAACAAAAACAAAAAAAAAAAAAAAAAAACACTTTGCTACAGACGTGCTCCGACAAGTGCTTAGCGAAACCCAAACAAGAGGTGAGAGTGGGAGCCTGGAACGTGTGAACGCTGTATGAAGCTGGAAAGACTGCACATACTGTGAAAGAGATGAAAAAAATATAGACTGAACATCCTAGGAATCAGTGAGATGAGGTGGGCGGGTTCAGGCATCATGACCCTTGGCTCAGGAGAGGACAATATGTTACTCTGGTTGCACGGACGGGCGACATCAGGAAGGAGTGGGTATCGTCATGGATAAGGAGGCCAGGAAGAGCTTGATGGGATGGGAGCCAGTCAACTCAAGAATCATCACAGCCAGATTCTTCACCAAGTATACCAAGACTACCATCATACAGTGTTACGCACCGACAGAGCAAGCCACGGAGGAGGAGAAGACCTGTTCTACAACATCCTACAGGAACAGATAGACAAGATACCACAGCATGACATCCTACTTCATATGGGAGACTTCAATGCGAAAGTTGGAGTGGAGAACACTGGATACGAGACTTGCATAGGGCAAGAGGGAGTGGGAGATAAAAATGACAATGGAGAGCGTTCCGCAGATGCGTGTCTTGAGAACGGTTTTGATGATAGGTGGTACCATCTTCCAACACAAAACCATCCACAAACTGACATGGGTATCACCAAACGGAAGAACCACCAACCAGAAAGACCACATTGCCATCAACCAGAAGTGGAGGAGCTCCATGAAGGACGTGAGAGCCATGCGAGGATCTGGCCCTAGCAGTGATCACCATCTTGTGCTATGCAGACTCCAGCTGAAGCTCAAGAGAACACACAAAAAAGTGAACAACTCTTTGACTCAAGGAAACTGAATGGTGAAGCGGTGAAAAGTAAGTTTACCTTTGAACTTTCCAACAGATTCCAAGTCCCGGGACAACACACCAGCAGACAACATCAGCGCCCTGTGCGACAATGTACAGAAAGATTTCATAGACACCAGTGAGGCTGTGCTGGGCTACAGAAGAAGAGAGAGGAAGGAAATGGATATCAGACGCCACATGGCAACTCATAGAGGAGAAAAAGATCGCAAAACTCGGCATGCTCACTGGAACAGAAGATGAGAGACAAACATTCGCCAAAACGTACAAAGAGAAAAAAACAAAAAAGTGAAGAAGAACACAAGGAGAGACAAGAGACAGTTTGCAGACAACTTGGCAGCAGAGGCCCAAGCTGCAGCAGAGAAAGGAGACTCCAGGACCATCTGTAAGATCACCAAGACCCTAACAGGCGGATTCACCAGCAAAACCACAGTAGTGAAGGACAAGACGGGGAAGTTTTGATAAAAGACGAAGACCAGCTCAACAGATAGGCAGAACATTTTAGAGAAACATTAAATAGACCAGACCCAGATGAGGAAGCCACCATCGAAGACATGGGTTTCAATTTAGAGATGAGACGTGGGCGCATCACCCAGCAGGAAATTGTGGAGGCTATCAGCCAGACAAAGGGCAACAGGGCACCAGGTGAAGACAGAATCACGGCAGACATGCTGAAGGCAGACCCCAAAACGAGCGCAAAGGCTTTAGTGAAACTATTCAACATGGTATGGGAAGAGAAGCAGTTCTGTACACATGGAAGAAAGGCATCATAGTAAAGCTCTCCAAGAAGAGGGACTTCTAAGAATGCAGCAACTGGCGGGGAATCAACTTGCTCTCCATCCCAGGGAAGATCTTCTGCCGTGTCCTTCTGCAGCGCATGAGGCAAGCCATTGAGAGAACCCTACGAGAAGAACAGGCAGGGTTCAGAAGCGGAAGAAGTTGCACAAACCAGATCTTTGTTTTACGAACAATTGTGGAACAGTCCATCGAATGGAATTCATCACTCTACATCAACTATATCGATTTGCAAAAGGCTTTCAATAGCATCCATCATCCTTCGCTGTGGAAGATCTTGGAAGCCCTCTGAAAGTCATCAACATCCTAAAGGACATGTACGCAGACAACCAGAGCTGTGTGCGACATGATGGACAGCAGAGCGAGTGGTTCCACGTGCAGACCGGGGTCAGGCAAGGCTGCGTGATCTCGCCGACAATTTTCCTTGTCGACATTAACTGGGTGATGAGGAAGGCCACCAGCATAGCGCGAGAGGGCTTGTATGGGGACTGACAGCCAGGCTTGAAGACTGCGACTTCGTTGACAATATTGCACTGCTGTCGCACGCCCAGAAAGACATCCAGGGAAAAAAAAAAACAAAAACATCAAGGGTGGACCTAATAGCCAGCAGTGTGGGGCTCAAGATTCACCCTGACAAGACCCAAGGTCATGAAGGTGAAGACGAAGAGCGCAGAGAAGATCAGTGTGCGAGGCTCAGCTCTAGAGGAGGTGGAACACTTCAAGTACCTCGGCAGCTACATCTCGGCCGACAGCAACATCGAGAAGGAGATTTCAACCAGGATAGGACTCGCAGCCCGGGCGTTCAGCGGGTTGAAAAACATCTGGAAGTCAACTGTCCTGCAAACCAAAACCAAGTTGAAGATCTACAGGTCCAACGTACGCTCAGTACTCCTATACGCCTTAGAGACATGGAGAACCAAGAAGAAGATTGAGAGTAGGCTCAGAGGCTTCGAAGGAAGGTGTCTTCACCGAATCCTGAAACTCTTCTGGCAGCAGCGTGTCACCAACAGGGAAGTGTCAAGGCGCACCGGCATAAACAACATTGTGGCCGAGGTGAAGCAGTGGGGTTGGGGTGGCTGGGGACATCCTTCAGATGGGCAAGACCAGACTCCCTCATACTGCGCTGAGATGGGCACCACCGGGAAGAGGAAGCGAGGCAGACCACTCGGCACCTAGAGGAGGACAGTGGAGGAGGAGATGAGAGAGGCAGGCAAGACCAGGAATGAACTGGGCTGGTTTGCCCAGGACAGGGAGGGCTGGAGGGAGCTTGTTGGCGCCTTTTGTCCCGGGATGTGGAATGAAGAGGATTAAGTAAGTCCC
>JADBJO010034371.1:10000-13525 GCA_016801955.1 Conus betulinus
GGATACTACTTGCCATGGTCTTCGGGCCGGTCCTTGTAACGTCCATTGTGACTTCCTACGAAAAACTACGCATAGCTTGTGGAGAGAGGAGATGACGTTCTGATCCAAGGCAGTGAGGAGAAATTATCCCACCACAGACAGAAGACAAGGATAAATAGACTTTAAAGCAGTTCAGTCTGTCTGGCTGTCTGTCTGTCTGTACTGTCGTCTCTCTCTCTCCTCTCTGTCTCTCTCTCTCTCATCTTCCCCCTCTGCCTCTTCTCTTCTCTCTCTCCTCGCGGCTCAAAGCATCTACTATCTTCATTCTCTCACCAACCGGGCTATATATCTCTGTACGCTGCACATCTGGATCTCGTGAGGTCTGTGCAGGACATGCATGCGGTATGTAAGGCTGGGTGCGGTCTGTGCCTGCATGCGCATGTATGTGAGAGTCTCTTGGTACAGCGTGTGTTGTGGGTGTCCTAGTGTTTGTTCTTTGTCGGGTGGGGGGGTGGGGGTGTGTGGGTTTGGGTGTGGTCACTCCCGTATCTATGTGCGCTCGCTGACGTATTCCCTCCCCCTGTGTGTGTGGTGTGTGTGTTTTGGTGTGTGTGTGTGTGTGTGTGTGTGCATGTGTGTGATGTGAGTGAGTGTGGTATGTCGTGTGTGTGGTGGGTGTGTGTGTGGGGTGTGAGTGCGGTGTGTATGTGTGCTGTGTGTGTGGTGTGTGTCCCCCGTGTGTGTGTGTGTGCATGTTGGGAGTGTGGTGAGGTGTGTGTGTGTGTGTGTGGGTGTTGTGTGTGTGTGTGTGTGGTTGTGTGTGTGTAGATAGATACCGAACACCACCTAGATAGAAGATAGATTGGTTATATGAATATGGCCCATACAGTGTAGTGTGTACATGTATGCATGTATATGTTATGTACTTTTTATATATACTTTAGTATATTATAGTAATATATTATTATATATATCTACATACCTGTAGGATGTGCCCCCCCCCCCCCCCCTTGGGTGCTGGAGCTGTGTGTTGGTGTCAGTGTTGTGACGGTTGCGTGCGGTTGCTGGCCGATGCGCGCTTTGGGCTTGCCAGTCGAGGTGTATGTGTAGCATATGACGCTCAGTAGCTTATCAGGTTATTTTCAACCCCAAGCGTTCCAATATCCGCAGTTTTCGCAAGCTAGGATCACCCAACGACCTTTTACTGCCATCTCGCGTGAAACACAGCCATTTTTCAACCTACCTGGTTTCGGTGTGGCAATGTTTTTGATCCCCGACACGCCCACCCAAGAACTTACAATTACCTGTAAGAGACCATCAGTATTAATAACTCGCCATCAATTTCTACAGAAAGATTCAAACCGTCTCATACCAAACTGAGGCGTGTTTTCCAATTCGTAAACGACGGATTGCCTATTTCAAGGTGTGGTCTCTTCAAACCGGGCCCAGTGTTAACTTATTTCTCCCAGCGATGCTCATGGTGGATTGTTTGCGCAATGAGGTCCACTGCGAATGCAACTGAACAACAAAATCGCTTTTGCCGCACCTCCTCAACCACTATCCTTCCCCTCACCTTCTGTTCACATTCTGAACAGCCATCAGGATCCCATCAGCGCCCTAGCCCGGATCTGCTGTCTCTTGAACTATTTGGTAGTGGGAGACCTCAAAATAGGAATAACACAAAACGTCGGGGTCGTGGTTCTAACTTCAGTCACTTAAGTCTGTTGAATGATCTATAGAGAGTTCTCCACCATTATTTTATTTTGTGTCGTTTTTTTTCCCCCCCCGTTTTCATTCCCCTCCCTTTTTTTTTCCCCCCCCCCCCCCCCCCCCCCCGTGTCCTTCCGGCTACTCTCTACACCAGTCGCAAACACATTATCATGCGAAACAACTCCATCCCCTTCCTTTTTGCTTTGTAACCTACCTTCTCGTAATACAACCACCAAAAGATGCAAACCTCACATAGACTACAGGCAAACCAACACAGACTCAAAACGTGCAGACTCAATACTTTGCCTTAGCCCTCAAGCAATATACATAATAAAACGCGGACCCCCCCTCGTCCTCCCCCTTTTCATGGTGAGTTGGATATCCTGTTTGTCTGATTATGTCTGTATTTTCCAAACGGCTATGAGCGTACTTCTCGTTTGTTTCTGCGCAGTTTCCAACTACTATCTAAAAAATCAATAGATTATTTCAACTGTCACTGCCCCCCCCAGTGACACCACCACAATGAAAGCCGATTTGAGGTAAAAACGCGGGTGGTACATAACTAGTCTGGCAGAAGATACCTGCGGTAGAACAGTTGCCTAATCTGTTCATCACAACGAAAAATCCAAAATCTACTGGAAGGGTGAGAAAGCTCGCCACTAGCACCTTTGGTGCGGAATTAATCTCCGCAAATTCTGACACAGAGGGGACAAGTGCTGAGGCCGCCACATCACTTTTAAAGCACCACGTTTAACATCACAGAAAGGCGTACTTGCCGCCACACATACCACCACTACACTTAGAAAAGTCAGCGCAAACACGTAGAAAAGACTCGCAAATCCCGGACCCCCACTCCACCCTCGCCTCCATCACACCCCCCCCCACCTCCCCCCTTCCACTGGTCACTTGGAAGGTATTCGTGGGATCGCCAAATAGGACAATAACAGGAAAACTATCCACTTGGGAATCTATACAGGTTACGACTGCATGAATGGCTCACGATTGGCTCGACTATCTTGTCCAGCACACTGAGAATCTGCCCAGGTGTGGACTTTGTCTAAGGTCAGAATAAGTTGTGTGTGTGTGTTGTAGTGTGGTGTGTGTGGTTGTTGTGTGGGTGTGTGCCTGATGTGTGTGGTGTGGTGTGGGTGTGTGGTGTTTTGTGTTGTGTGCGTGCGTGCGCTGCGCGCTAATAAGTGGGGACTGGTACAGAGTCCGAATTACGTATTACATCAGTTACGATAACACCTTGATTTTTGCTATGTGTCATATGACTTTTATTCGAAGTGAACTTACAATGCCATATATATATTTACATTCGATCAGACGGCAAGCAGAATTGTAGATTGGGACAGTACAGTGTTTAGTATAGCAGCAGTTCGTTGTAACTTTAATGCTAGTTTCAGTCGTATCATAATCGACTTAGTGACAGAAATTTACTCAACGTACCCCGGATAGTCCGAGAATAGGTTATAGACTTTTATGGACAGGGGAACCTCTCTCTCTATTTCAGCTCTATCTCGCTCTGCGCGTGTGTCGTGCGTGTGCTGGCGGTGTGTGCCTGTGTGTGTGCGTGTGTGTGTGGGGGGGGTGTGGTTGGCGCTGCGCGCTGACTCGCGCGGCCTGTGTGTGTTTGTGTGTGGTGTCTGTGTGGTGATGTGGATGTCTAGGCGTGCACACATGCCTATCTGTGTGTGTACCTGCGTCGGATCTGGTCCATTCCTCCCTTTTTTTATCTATCGTCCACTCGCTTTAGTGACAACGTTGCGTGATCTTTTACTCTTTCCGATGATTTGATTTCTGTACTTGATCATACCGCTCGATTACTCACGTCCT
>JADBJO010034372.1:0-5000 GCA_016801955.1 Conus betulinus
CAACACCATATAGCAGAATCCTATATATCTATATATCCATATATCATATAGGTAGCATTGACAAGAATCTACAGAGAGATAGATGATGATATAGGAATTAAACATTATATTTATATACGAGAAGAGAAGCTGCAAATTTACAAAGAAGCGATAGAAATATATATGAGTATAGTGTAGGAGAGAGATATAGATAAATGGCTACTAGCCGTTAGAGAAAAGGGTAGGACAGGTTAGAAGAGTCTTTTACACTAAACGATAGAAGAATAGAGATAGAGGGCCCGTGACAAGAAGCCGAGAGAGAAGATCGAGAGAGAAGAAGGATGATCAGCGAGCAGAGAGAGACAGCGATGCAGTGACACAGACACAATGATATAGAGAATAGAGGAGAGAGAGATAGAGGAGATCTATAGGAGGGTAGATTTGAATGAGAGTGGATCGAGGTGCACAGAGTGACAACATAGAACGCATAGCGAAGAGACGAAGAAGAGAGGGAAAGTGCGCATAGTAGGCAGAGTGAACAAGAAAAGCGAGAGTAGGAGAGAGAAGATTTCCTTTGATCACGCACGAATTCAAGATTAGATTTATAACCAGGCGCAGAGCTCTCGACTAGCATACTGATCACGACTGACCTTGACAGCAGCCGCTAGAGAGGAGATCTTAGATGGGTCACTTGAATTTACTAATGAGGGCCGGCGAGATGAGAGTCGCTCGTATCTATATCATCCTGCATTGCCACCGATAAGCAGATATCATGAGAGGATAGAAGAGATCTAGAGATAATGAAGGCCTGGACCACAAGCAGATATCGAGAGATTCCCAAGCGAGCTAAGAGCGCGAGTTCCAGTTGACCAATCACTCAGTTATAGCAGAGCAGTCGCTTATGCCTGCTTTACACAAAAATAATACTCATCTCGCTACAAGTATATCTCTCTGATGAAGTCGACTCTCGTGTCCTTTTCCCAGACGCCATCCCTTCGCATCCGGCTGTCGACGCAGAACGAGCTAGCAGCCAGCCGAGAGAGCCGCGCATATCTCTCTATGACGTCCAGTGTACCAAGACCGCCTAGAGAGAAGGCTACCTCGCTATCTTATCTCCGACCTCATATATATTCATTTCCCCCGCAAGCCTCGATCTCGATCTCTCTCTACGCGCTCCCTTTCATTGCTTTCCTCCTGACGCAAGAGAGCTCGCGCAGAGTCTATGCATTGACCCACCTAATACGCGAGCTATCTCTCGAGATATGAGTATCATATCTATCTATATCGTGTGATTCCGTTGGCCCCAGAATCCAATCCTCGATCATATACATAGCGAGATGTAGTCGCGCCAATTGACACCCTAAGCTCCGATAACTAGCTATCCTCTATAGAGAATCTCGAGATAGAAGGCACTTGAAACCATACATCATAGGCCTCGAGTATGATCGAGTATAGACGAGAGACTGATGATATATAAAGAAGAAACAACATATGCCGTGACAATAAAGCGCTCGAGAATAGAGAGATATAGATAATAAGATATTCTATGGCCGTTACAAAGAATCATTATCGAGCTTATTTATATGATATTCATAATAGATGAATATAGCAAATTTTTCATTATATCCAGGTAACTCAATTATATATACGGTTACTAATGAGCGACCTCGGCTAATAGCGCAGCGCAAGCGTGTGCCCACCACAGCAATCCTAAGAATCCTATAGGTCTCTAGCGTCGATAGGAGGCGACCCGTATTGGCACAAGCAAGGAATGTGCCGCAAAGTGTCCCATCTTACTCTCTTCCGACATTCTCTAATAGCCATCTCGCTCTGGCGATAATGCGCCGTTCGAGCATCACGACCTGCCATGCTCACCATCCTACCCTCCGCTACGTCCGAGAACGAAGACATATACTGAAGTGCGTGCCATCGATGAGCGAGTCCGGCCGCACTGCCTTGACCACTCCAGGTGCAATCTACTATGCGATTCTCTCTCTCTCTCTCTTTCACTCAGAGAGAGTGAGATCCGTTCCAAGCAGAATCCGATCTGCTCGATCAGGTAGCTCTTAGTCGAAAACTACCTACGTCCGATAGCATTAAGTAAAAGGTCCTTGCTTCCACCCACGAACCATCAGCCTATCCAACAGATAAGCTCTGCCACGTGTCCCTCTCCTCTTTATTCTCTCTCTCGTTTGTCTGTGCCCTTTTTCCCCTTACCTCCCCTCTCTCTCTCTGCGACTCTTACCCGATCCTCTTCTCGCTCTCTACCAATTCCAGAGCCTTTACCCTCCCCTCGGCCACTCCAAGCCGCTCCCGTCTTATCTTACTACTCGCTTCTTCTCCCATCTCTCCCTCTCTGCTTCTTTCCCTAGATGAGAGATGGCCTTGACAAAGAAGCAAGAGCGATAAGCCGAGAAGCAGAAGGCATTTACATAAACTGAAGAATAAAGATAGGCATTGACAATAAGGCAGAGCCAGAGATATGAGTAGAGAGACAGAGTAGAGTAGAGAGAGCGAGGTAGTATAAAAAGGAGGAATCAGTGACTCGAGCAAAGGAGAGAGAGAAGAAGAGAGAGAGAGAAGAGAGATCGAGAGAGATGACAGACAGACAGACAAGACAGAGACAGAGAGAGGATCAGAGCGTGAGAGAATCCTGTCCCCTTAGACCACGGTACACCACCCGATTGAAATGAACCGAGGCAGTAACTTGACAGAGAGGTGCGACCAACTCCCTGGGACCTTGGTAGAGAACAGACGGACCCATCCGGCAGTCAATCCAACAGCACTGGTCATCCCCCAGCAGTGGGCCTTCCCCCAGCACAACAGCGAAAAGAGACGACGGGATACAATAGAGTGGGGAACTGAAAGAACATAGGACTATCATTCAGCAACCTGAACCGGGGGTTTTGGGGGGGTGCAAACGAAAGGAAAGGATGAGTATTTAAAAAAAGGCAGTAAAAGAAAGTATGAGAGATTGGGGTGAAAAAAAACATGAAAGAGCGGGGGCCAAAAGTGGCCATGAAACAAAATGGGTTCAAAACTGGGTTGAAAGAATTGGCACGAAAAATAGAAAGAATGGAAAAATAATGTCGTGTGAAAGAATACGAAACTGGAGACGAAACATATTGCACAAGATGAGGAAACATACATGTGATTATTATGAAAGATAGCAAACTGGTGGTGATTATTATGAAAGATTAGCAAACTGGTCGGTGATTATTATGAAAGATTAGCAAACTTGGTGGTGAATTATTATGAAGATTAGGAAACTGGTAGTTATTATTATGAAAGGTTAGGAAACTGGTAGTGATTATAACTGAAAGATTAGGAAACTGGTGGTGATTATTATGAAAGGTTATGAAACTGTTGTGAAATATTATAATGAAAGATTTGGGAACTGGTGGGTGATTTATCATAAAAGATTTGGAAAAACCGTGCTTGCTGGTTATTATGAAAGATTAGGAAACGGTGGTGATGATTTATGAAAAGATTAGGAAACGGTGGTGATGATTATGAAAGATTAGGAAACTGGTGGTGATTATAATGAAAGATTAGGAAACTAGTGGTGATTATTAAAGAAATAAAATGAAAGTACTGGAGATTGAAAGAACAGGAAATCAGCCATAAACTATGGACTAAAAGAATAGCAACTGGAGGTGAAATAAGAAAGAATGTGAAAACGAAAACGAAAGAAGAGGAGCCAACGGTGAAAGGTGGAAAAATACGGAATGAAAGAAACACAAAACTCGAGGGTGAAAAAATAAAGTGTGGATGAAAGAATGCAAGAAAGAGACAGGAAACTGGGGAGGGAACTGAATGGAATGAAAAGAATACGAAGTTGAAGAATGAAGACCACAATGAACGACGAGGGACAAGCTGAAACACGGGTGGAAAAATGGGATGATAAAAAACATGTAACACACCAGATGAAATAACAGGAAGATAAAATAATTATGACAACATGAGACGGAAAAATACAGGGGTATCAGAAGAATATAAGAGGGTTTGAAAGAACAGGCGACTTTGATTTTTTGGACAAAACAGGGGAAAATGAGTGAAAGAATAAGACTACGGTTTGAAAGAATGGGAACTATTGTGTATGAGAACCAAAGAGCAGAATGCAGTGAATGAACAGTTGAAAGTGAAAAATTGAACAAGTGAACGGTTTGAAAAAAAGAATGGTAAGTATGTGTATGAGAACAATCGAGCAGAATGCAAGAAATGACAAAAGGAGCAAAGTTAGAAGTATACCCAAATGGCAACACAGGAACACAACACCAAGGTAAAGAAATGAAATCAATGGTAAAGCGCAAATCAACGGCATCCACAATAAAACAACAAACATACAACACACGACGCAGGCGCCAACTGAGCTAGAACACAGACACAGACACAACACTGACAACACCAGGCGCGCACACACACACAGACACACACACACACACACCACACAAAGGTTTGCGCGCGCGTGCACGAAAGCAAAGAGAGCAGAGAGATGAGAGAGAGAGAGAGAGAGAGAGAGACAAGAGAGAGTACAGACAAGACAGACAGACAGACAGAGAACAGAGAGAGACAGAGACCAGAAAGACAGAGACAGAGAGACGAGAGAGAGAGCAGACAACAGAGAGAGAGAGAGAGAGAGGAGGAGGAGGAGAAAGGCAGAGACGAAGGGAGTTTTGATGCCACACTGTTGGACTTTCTGTAAAAGAATCGAACAGAAGATACTGAGATGATGGTTCAGTGTAAACAAAAGACTCAACACCAATCTGTTTGAGTGGTTTTCAAAGTCTTAACTCCGTTATAAAAAAAGAACTATATTTTGAAAAGAAAAAAAGACATCACAATAAATCCGAACGAAAGGCATTCAGGTCAGATCGTTGGAGTTTTCGATGTTTCAGAAACCTAAGGCAGCTAACATGCACAGGACAGTTAAAAAAAAAAAGAAAAAAGAAAGAACGACGCAAAGCAAGAAAACCATACAAAACGGAAAGAATCGGAAAACAGTGAAGTTGGTGCTGAAA